>CM041791.1:8648020-8835186 GCA_023375725.1 Nephotettix cincticeps | reverse complement strand
GTCGGACATTTATAAGAGCGCTCACCAGTATGTACAAGCATATGTTTTTTCAGGTGACCAGCCAATGCAAAACATTTTTCACATATGGAACATTTATGAGGGCGCTCACCAGTATGTACAAGCATATGTGATTTCAGGTTACTAGCCTGTGCAAAACCTTTTTCACATGTCGGACATGTATAAGGGCACTCACCAGTATGTACAAGCATAATATGTGTTTTCAGGGTACCAGCCTGTGAAAAACATTTTTTACATGTCGGACATGTATAAGGGCGCTCACCAGTATGTACAAGCATATGTGTTTTCAGGTGACCAGCAAGTGAAAAACATTTTTTACATGTCGGACATGTATAAGGTCGCTCACCAGTATGTACAAGCATATGTGTTTTCAGGGTACCAGCCTGTGAAAAACATTTTTTACATGTCGGACATGTATAAGGGCGCTCACCAGTATGTACAAGCATATGTGTTTTCAGGTGACCAGCAAGTGAAAAACATTTTTTACATGTCGGACATATATAAGGTCGCTCACCAGTATGTACAAGCATATGTGTTTTCAGAGTACTAGAACGTACAAAACATTTTTCACATGTTGGACATTTATGAGGTCGCTTACCAGTATGTACAAACATGTTTTTTATTAGATTACTTGACCATGCAAAACATTTTACATGACTGACATTTATAAGGGCTCTCACCAGTATGTACAAGCTTATGTGGTTCAGATCACTTTTTCAAAGCATTATTTTAAATTTTATGAATGATCGACACTATCTTTGTTTTCATTAGAAACTTATTTCCATTTCAAGGTTTGCTTAGGTTTTTTTCAGGTTTTCTTCTTACTCTTGATAGTTATTTTGGCAAAATTTATACTCTGAAAAGATAAAACATTTTAGAATTTCAAACACATTCATGTAAAACATAAAATGTTCATTCAAACTGATTAATTCATCAACACAGACAGACACATGCAAGTTTTCTTCAGAAATTAATGAGAATATTTAAATTTTGTGGACTTGGAGAGTCTGATTGTTAAAAATTGTATTAGTACCTTGGTAAACATGGTATACTCTGAAGTAACATGCGTTACACACAGTCAATCATATAATCATCATGCTGGCAAACACACATAGCCCCTGGTTTCATAAGGATTAATTTAACAAAATATATGTGTAATACATACATATACATAAGATAATATATTCAACTATTGACATTAAAAAAAATCGAATATATAAAAACATTAGCATGCTGTAATTGATTGTGATGTAATACACATACGGTGACAGATATTATGTATACTATATTTATTAACTCTAATACTTTATATGATCATTAATCATTAGTTAATTAATTGAGTATTTAGTTACAGAAATGATTTGTAAATTTGTTTATTTGAAAACTGTCATTATAATATATCAATATTTTGTAACCGGAGATACTAGCGAATTTCCAAATCAATTATATCATAATATATAAGTTTCATAAACATCTGTTCATAAATAAAGGGGGTTTTCTATTCTCTTATATGATTAACATGGGAAAAGAGTATGCAGGTTGGCTGCCATGATAAACACATAAACAATGATTTTAAGCATAAATGGATAGATCTCAACTACCTGAGGCTAAATATAAAGTTTCATCCAAAAATATTGATTGATAAGTGAAATATTAATTTTTCTGTACCCTCCATAAGATTAACATTGTAGCCCGAAAATACAACGTACTGTGTTCAGATTTTTTAATATCTCGGTAACCGTTGGAGATAGAGAAAAACTTTAAGGAACTAAACTGTGTAGTTTTTAAGCTGATTCTAATGGTAAAAGATATAATTTAAAAGATTTAAAATTTTTTACAATCCAATACTATCGTACGAACAAGGTTTGTATATATATATATATATATATATTTGCACACGGATCTACATAGGTCTAATGTCCAGGAAAATTCTTGTTTTCTTGTAATATTAAGTTTAAAATCTAAAAATTTAACATTACGCTTATGGAGAATCAAAATGTAAACAATACAAATCAAAACATCTGTTTGTAACCGTATGACAGTTGTTGATTGAAGATGGTGGCGTACAATATGTGAATAGAGGTTTTGCATTAATATTTATTTTATGTATGCATATGTATAAATGTAAAATGATCAAATTACTAAACAATTTGTAAAAACTAAAGGGTAAAATAACTGTGCGACATAAAAGCAGAGAAAAGTATTTCTAAAATCTTTAGTGTTTTGTTCTTTATTCTTTTTATATTCCCGCCGCAGGTTTGCTGCAATATGTCTTCGGCAATATGCCTCATGGTTTGTACTGCCGCTCCACAATCACATGTTTGATCGTCTGTCAGGCACCATTTTGACCGCCAATAATTGCATCTACCTACTCCTGTGCGGAAACGATTGATAAGAGACCATTGTTTCCGAGGAAGAGTCATACCATTTACCAGTACTGTTGGGTCTCATATTACAGAGGAGTTCTGCCTAATAAAGTTATCCCAAGATGCATTCCACTCTTTATCAGCTGTATAATCTTCAGCAATTAACTGAGAAGCTGTCTGCATTGGTGGGGCCTAGACTTTAGGCGGTTGGGGTGAGGTAACAAGTCCTGCATAATTGGGAGTTTGGGCTCTCTGATAATCTTCTCGTATTCTCTCTTCAGGTATGCCTTGCGTCTTACATTGGGTGGGGCTATATTACACAGCACTGGGAGCCAAGGAGTAGGTGTGGCCATTAGAGTACCACTGATGGTCCTCATAACCCTATTCAGTTCGACATCCAAGCTCTTAACATGCACACCGTTAAGCCACACAGGTGCACAATACTCAGCTGCAGAGTAAACCAGGGATAATGCAGAGGTCCGTAGAACTCTAGCATTTGCCCCCCAAGATGTTCCTGCGAGATACTGCACTATGTTCGACCTGGTTCTTACTTTTGCAGCAGTCTTGGTTAAAAGACTTTTAAATGTCAAGGTGCGGTCCAGTGTGACTCCCAGATACTGAGGTCGTTTGTTGTGTTTGAGAGGTACATTGTTGAAGGAGACATTCAATTCAGTGTCGGCAAGTCGGTTATTTATACGGAAACAAGCTACTTCGGTTTTAGATGGGTTGGGCTTTAGCTTCCAAGTCCTAAAGCAATTATTGAGAATTGAGAGATCATTGGTGAGTGAGAGTTCAGTTTGTTTTAAGTCATCATTTTGTGAAGCCAGAGCAATGTCATCAGCATAGATGAATTTCCGAGACTGTGTTGCTGGAACATCGCTTGTGTAGACATTGAATAGTAGGGGTGCCAGGACTGAACCCTGTGGCAGGCCATTCCTCAGTGTGCGGAACTTACTCTCTTTCTGGCCCAGAAAGACCTTGATCAGCCTGTTGTTCAACATAGAGTTTAGGAGGCGCTGTAATGCCCTGCATGGGATTTAGCTTGTAGAGTTTAACCAACAGCCCCTTCCTCTAGACCGTGTCATAAGCTGAGGACAGATCAATGAATGCAGCACCTGTTTTTTCTTTTTCTTATGGAATCCATTTTCAATGAATGAAGTGAGGGCCAGCACCTGGTCACAGCAATTTCGGCCAGGCCTGAAACCAGCTTGTTCAACTGGAATGAATTCATTCAGAATTGGTGATAGTCTATTGTATAGTAGACGTTCAAGTAGCTTATAACTAACACTCAGAAGGGCTATTGGTCGATAGCTTTTGACACAGCTCTGATCTTTGCCTGGCTTCAGCACCGCAATTATTTTCGATTTTTTGAAGGTTGCTGGCAGGTCCCCACAGGACATTATGTTGTTGAAAAAAAGAGAGAAGCCACAGTCTCACTTTAGGTCCAATATTTTTTAGAAATTCAGGAAAGACTTCATCCATGCCTGCAGCCTTTCCAGTAGGCAGCACAGAGACAGCCCTCTCTAGCTCATCCATTGTGAATTCTTTTGAAATTTCCAGAGGGGCCCTCCTTCTTCTTTTTTATCATATTAAACTCGTCTGAAATGAGTTTGTCTGAGGGTTGGTGACTTAATTTGGAAAGACCTGCAATATGTTAACTATAGATCTAGTATCAGGTTGAGACAATGCTTGTTTTGTCATGAGCTTTCCAGTAGAGAGTTTTCTCAGCAGTGACCATGATTTACGACTACTGTGAATGAAATCAAGAGATTCAACTGTCTTCACCCACTTATCTTGTCTAGCTCTGTTAAGGTTCTGAATCAACTGGTCAGCAGTCTCATGGTTACCAGTATTGTTGAACTCTTTGTAAAGATTGTCACACTCTTCATTCCAGCCTGGAACATACTCTCTTCTAAACCCACTTGGGATTGCCTTCTTAGCTGAAGAGAGAATCAACCCCACAAATCGATCATAGTTTTTTACTAGAGGAGGAATGAAACGGATTGCAGTTTCAAGCCTGTCGGAGTAGGATTTCCAGTCAGCTTTATTAAAATTCCACCTAGGCCGAGGATGAGATCTAGTCACCAGGAAGCAATATCCCTATTACCACCAGAACAGGCCTGTGCTGCGAATGAGGAAAATTCCCTAAAACCTTCTTGCTAGCGTGCATTGGCTTGCCACTCTGGTCTGAGGAGCAGAAACTCAGGTCTGGAGAGTAGCCTCAGGCCCAACGTGCTGAGAAGAAGGTACTGTGTCAGCTAACAATCTGATCTAATTATTAAATGATGTTGTTGTTCAACTACGGTGATTATTCCTTTTATAATTTTATTTCATAGATAAGTGGTCATACATAAGTTAAACATTTTGGTTTATGCCACCTCAGGGGAAGAGAAATTAATTTTAAATCAGTAGAATGAATGTTTCTAAACCCATTTTTGACCATATTATGCCGCTAGACATTAAATTTAGCACTACAGTAACATTTAGTAACATACTGCTGAATGTTGTCGACTACCAGTTCCTGGATTAGCATATCTACCTGTGTCGCCATTTAAAAACGTAATATAATCTAATATATGGACATTACATATTTTTACGTATATATTGTATGGACATTGGCCAAGAATACATCCTTACAAAATACAGACGTATGGCAACCATATTATATAGGGATATTGGCTAAAACACAGTTAACTTTTCAAGTAACTTATTAGTACCTGGTGACCGAGCTTTGCTCATATAGAATAACCCATGTATTATAAAAATTAATTAGAAAAATTAAAACACATTTATTACTCAATGAAAACATTTATGTGGTTTAAATAAAACTGATTTAATACACCATAATTAGTATAGCACTGAACAAAAAGTACTGCCTCTGATGGGGATGGAACTCGCGACCTTCGGTTTTAGTGGCCAACACTCTACCACTGGGCTTTAAGGACTTTTAGCCGATCATTTACTGTTTAATTATCCATACAGTTATTATTAGCCTGTGATCGTCTGATTTTGTTAGAAACGGAATGAGGATTAAAAGCAAAAGAGAAATTTACGTTTTCTTTTAAAACACAGAAGATTTTGGAAACACTTTTTTCTGCTTTTATTTTGCTCAGTTATGTTACCCTTAAGTTTTTAACAGATTGTTTAGTAACCTGATAATGTTGCATTTATTACATACATAAAATAAATATTTATGAAAACCTCTTTTCACATATTGTTCCCCACCATCTTCAATCAAGAACTGTCAAACGGTTATAAACAGTTGTATTGTATTATTGTTTACATTTGATTCTCCAAAAGCGTAATGTTAAATTTTTAGATTTTAAACTTATATTACAAGAAAACCAGAGTTTTCCTAGACATTAGACCTATCTAGAACTTATTTTCTATTCGTATATTAGTTATTTCCAAAATTTAAAGAAATTCCTTAGAGCCCTTTTCGAGATCCGTGTGCAAATATATATACAAACCTTGCTCGTATTACAGTATTGGATAGAAAGTAAATAAATTTACCCTTGCAGTCAAAGTTTTGCACCCGGTAAGAACTAATTATTATCAAATTGATCTCGGGTCCCTTTCATTAGGGTCCAATTCGATCCAAAACCTTAAAATAGAGAAATAAACTCTGTTTCATAGGATCCAATTTCAATCGAACCAAAAGTGCTGGATTTGCGTCAGAGAAATTGAAGGAGATAAAACATACTGGGGTTGCTTCTTCAAGTTGAAGGCGTTCTGAATTGTTCGTACAATTCACTGCTGAATTTGCTGGTGAATTCAGAAGTGAATGGCGTTAATAAGTATAGTACTGTAATAAGTAATAATAAGTAAGTGTTCTATTTTGGAAAACCACAGTCAAGTATTTCAAAATAATAATTTTAAACCATAATATACGCAAAACATAACGTCATTGTCTTTCTAATAATATATAACATTTTATTATTTCTAATATATGCTGAACAGGTACGCTTATTACACTTTCTTCTGTACCACAAAAATATTTTTTGTTTGAAGTCGGATTGTATACGGGTTTATGACCCAGTGTTTGGAAGCAAGATAATATTGACGAAGTAATAACATTAAATTGTAAAAAATAAATGAAAAACAACTCAGTTTAACCATACTGTATTTTTTTATATTATACACTATTTTTTCGTCATAAATTAGATTTTCTTAGCAGGTCTACTTGAGGTCAATACTAAATGTAGACCTTGTAATTTTGATACGTATGAAAGAAAATTAACTTAGAGTTTGCTCGTCATTATACCTTTTATTTATATTTTTATTTGCCTACGTAATGGTAGAAAACCCATGTTGTCCTGCGCTTATGCCATTTATGAAATAACGTTTACTATAGTTTTGAAAATTTTATTTTATTTTAATTTACTATACTATAGTTTTTATTTAATACTAAAACTTAGGACATGTTTCCAAATATTCAGGACAGAGCGCGAGTATTGAGTTAATCTGTAAACATAGTAAGTACTAAGGACATTTTTAATACGGAGGACGTTTGGATACATAAAGGACGTAATCTTTAAAAAACATAAAAGAATAACAATGTTTTATATGCATATCAATACATTTATTATAATGAGTATACATTTTAACCAGTGTATATCACAATACATAGTGTTCTTTAATTATTCAATTTGAAATTTCTACCTTGATTTCATTGTCATTTATACCTTGTTCTTGTGTTCTTGACACTATATATCTATAACATAAAAATGAATTGCAAAATGTGTTGGTAAGCGCATAACTCAACAACGTATGGACCAATTTGGCCAAATCTTTTTTTAAGATGTTCGTTGAAGTCCAAGGATGGTTCTTACGGCGAGAAAATATTGAATAATTGCCGGGAAAACCCTGAAAACAGCCCTTTTAAAAAGGATCCCATGTACTATGGAACTAGAACTTTGTTTCTTTTCAACAGCTGATTGCTTTACTATATCTGTTAGTTGAAGATATACAAAACAGATTGAAGCACTTGCATTTGTTTATGTTTTTTTTTATTTTGATTACATTTGTTTTTTTTGGTTATACAGTAATTTTGACTAAATACAGATTATTCTAGCTGTCCCTGGGTGGGACAAACACAGTTTTCCATATCGTTACCAATACCACAATAATCTAGAGCTGTCTCGACACGATTAAAGTCTCCGTTACTAATTAATCACTCTTGGGGGTTCTTTTAGATACAATTTGCATGACTTTTGTGTTTACGCTATTTATTATAATGAAACAAGTGTAAAGTAGACAAAAAACGAATGCCGAACACAAAATGTAGAGGGTACGGAGAATATATGGGATATTCATTCATCACAAACCTCAATATCTCCTTTGTTAACGTTAGTCCTACAGTATAAGGTATAAGATTCTGGGGCTGAACGATCTTGATGAATTGAGGGATGTTTACGCTAGAAACACCTACTTTCAGTGTTCCTCACAGCAGCAAACCTACACACTCTTTCTCATGTTTATCTTATGGAGAATAGGCAAATAACTCTCATATTCATTGACATATAGGCCTTATGATAGAACGTGTCATATATTATTTATTATGGTATTTTTTTGGAAATTTGCTGAGTATGAAAGACTGTTGCGACGTGGGTATTGTTTAAGATTTTAAGCTTAATTTTTGTCATGATAATAGTTATTATTTTTTTCTCAACACAGAATCCTACAACCCATACAAACGACGGGCAATCAGCTACAGTAAGCGCCAGGAGAGAAGTCCGTTGAGCTCTAGCCAATAGGACACGGACGCGACCGCGCTGTTGCCATATTGTACGCTGCCTTTCGTTTTCAAGCAAAAAGTGTCAATAATGTCATTAAATACTATATTAACTAACATTTTTTACTATTTATTTGAGTTTGTGATTATGGTTATTAAGTTTTTAATTAGTTTATGTCAATGGAAATGAATAAATATGTAATAACCTGCATTTTATTCTAATGAACCGAAGATTGAAAATATAAATATATAATTTTTAAGGTTATTTACATATACAGTGCTACAAAAAATAAGGTTAGTAAAATGATTGAAAAATGAATGAAAATTTCTAAACCAAATGTAAGTCTTTGATTTGTATTACTTGAATCTAAATAATTTTATAGGCCTCATAACATGAAAGACTAAGTATTATTTTTGGTAGTCTGGATTTCAACCGATAGCCTACTCCTACTTAACATAAATAAAACAATATAATTTTCATATTTATTGATAGCCCATTTTATCTAGTTTTAAAAAATGCATTGTTTTATAGCCATAAAGTTATAAAGTGTGATTTTTATGACTATTTTCGTAAATGTCTGCGCCAAGTGTTAGAAATAACCTAGCGGTTATTATAGGGTTACGAATAAAATAGTATCACTAATAATAAATAATAATCTATAACTGTAATATAATTATCCATGTAGTGTAGATTTATATATATATACAGGGTGTTTCAGAATTCCCTACCAATACTCTAGGGCATTGTTCCTGGGTAAGAAACATATCTAAATATCATATTTAAATTGTCCGGAAGTCCTTAGTTACTCACACAGCCTCCATTTTGTTTTTTCACTTATAATATTTTTTATGAATAATGGTTAAACGTACAGAATTGAAACTTTGCACAAACATTTATGGCAAATAGACAAAGCTACAAAAAAATTATGACAATTTCTCAAATTCATAAAAAAAAATGGCGGCCATTTAAAATTTTGTTTCTCACATAACTCGTGAACCGTTGATTTAAAAGAAGATTTACAAGAATAACTTTTTTTAGGTAATGTAATTACAAATCGATTGACACCAAATTGTTTCAAATTAGACAAATATTAACTGAGATATGGTAGTTTTAGTGATAGGTGACCGCTAGAATTTTAATGACAGTGAGCAGGCGGAGACTGTTGCATTGTTGTGGCATACTCAAGTCGCATGCCTTTACATGCACTGCAACTAAGCTCTAGCGGTCACCTATCACTAAAGCTACCATATCTCAGTTAATATTTCTCTAATTTGAAACAATTTGGTGTCAATCGATTTGTAATTACATTACCTAAAAAAGGTTATTCTTGTAAATTTTCTTTTAAATCAACGGTTCGCGAGTTATTTGAAAAACAAAATTTTAAATGGCCGCCATTTTCTTTTATGAATTTGAGAAATTGTCATAATTTTTTTGTAGCTTTGTCTATTTGCCATAAATGTTTGTGCAAAGTTTCAATTCTGTACGTTTAACCATTATTCAGAAAAAATATTATAAGTGAAAAAAACAAAATGGAGGCTGTGTGAGTAACTAAGGACTTCCGGACAATTTAAATATGATATTTAGATATGTTTCTTACCCAGGAACAATGCCCTAAAGTATTGGTAGGGAATTCTGAAACACCCTGTATATAATTGTATATACACATAATTGGAGATAAAATAGCTAGAAATGAGTTCGGCAACGTTGCGCGAAGCTGATTGGCGGACTCAAAATCACCAGCTGACTTGGCCCCGCCTTCAACGGACTTCTCTCCTGGCGGCTGGTATAGTTTATAATACAATAATAACAACAGTAGTTCTATTAGTGAACTTTAACATTTTATATATATATATATTTTAACAAACCAAGATGCCAAGTATGTAAATTAATGCCATGCACATCAACATTCACAAGTAACACAACTAATAAAACATACCCCATCAAAAATAACCTATCCTGTGACTCATCAAACATAGATTACCAAATTAAATGTAACAAATGCCCTAAAGAATACATTGGTTCCACAATTAACACACTTAGAACAAGGATTACAGGACATAGATTTGCTTACAAACACAACAAAATAGAACAACCACTAGTAAAACATGCAAATGAACACAAGGAAAGTTTCGAAGAATTATACCAAGTCAAACCAATACGCCAGTTACAAGAAAATTCCACTACACACAAGAATTAAGATACATGGAACAAGCACACCAAATGGTTTTGAAATCAAAAGTTCCTCATGGCCTTAATTTAAGATAAGAGTGATAACCAGCTGGAGCAGAATTATTATTGTTTATATCTACATTTTTATTTTTATTTCTGTGTTATGTTAAGTTACTTTTTAATTTTTATACTTTTTTATTGTCACCTGAAGACACGGAAAGCGAAATATAGTGATGAATACATAATTATTCCTAAATATATATATATATAATATATATATATATATATTTTACTATTTATTTCATCAAACAGGGCTACTAATATTAGTTTTCTCAGAGCACTAGCCAATGTAAAATATTTTCCAGATGTCGGACATTAATAAGGGGTTTTACTAGTATGTGAATACATAATATGTGTGTTAATGTTTTCTTTTCTTACAAAACATTCTCCACAAGTAAGACACTTGTAAGGGCGTTCACCAGTATGATAATACAAATGTACCCTTAGGTCTCGTTTATTACAAAAAAATTGATAACATACTGGACATTTATAAGGTTCCTTGCCAGCATGTACAAGCATATGTCTTTTCAGACTACTAGAATGTGCAAAACATTTTTCACATGTCGGACATTTATATGAGCGTTTATTAGTATGTACAAGCATATGTAATTTCAGAGTACCAGAGTGTGCAAAACATTTTTTACATGTTGTACATTTATAAGGCCGCTCACCAGTATGTACAAGCATATGTGTTTTCAGGTGACCAGCCTGTGCAAAACATTTTTCACATGTGGGACATGTATAAGGGCGCTCACCAGTATGTACACGCATATGATTTTTCAAATTACTAGACTGTGAAAAACATTTTTCACATACCGGACATTTGTAAGGGCGCTCACCAGTATGTACAAGCATATGTTCTTTCAGGTGACCAGCCTGTGAAAAACAGTTTTTACATGTTGTACATTTATAAGGGCGCTCACCAGTATGTACAAGCATATGTTTTTTCAGACTACTAGAATATACAAACCATTTTTCACATATCGGACATTTATAAGAGCGCTCACCAGTATGTACAAGCATATGTGTTTTCAGGCTACCAGCCTGTGAAAAACATTTTTCACATGTCGAACATGTATAAGGGAGCTCACCAGTATGTACAAGCATATGTTTTTTCAGGTTACCAGCATGTGAAAAACATTTTTTACATGTCGCACATGTATAAGGGCGCTCACCAGTATGTACAATCATATGTGTTTTCAGGCTACCAGCCTGTGAAAACTTGCTCTTGATAATTATTTTGGCAAAATTTATATCCTGAAATGATAAAACATTTTAGAATTTAGAACACATTCATGTAAAACGTGAATTCTCATTCAAACAGATTTATTTATCAACACAGGCAAACACATGCATGTTTTGTTTAGAAATTAATGAGTATATTTTAATTTTTTGAACTTAGAGAGTCTGATTATTAAAAATTGTATTAGTACCTTGGTAAACATGGTATTTTTCAGGTTTTCCTCTTACTCTTGATAGTTATTTTGGCAAAATTTTCAGTAGAAGCTGACTTCTATGTCAAGTTTTGCTTAGGTATTTTTTCAGGTTTTCTTGTTACTCTTGCTAAGTATTTTGGCAAAATTTATACCCTGAAAAGATAAAACATTTTAGAATTTCAAACACATTCATGTAAAACACAAAATGTTCATTCAAACTGATTAATTCATCAACACAGACAGACACATGCAAGTTTTGTTCAGAAATTAATGAGAATTTCGTGGGCGTGGTGAGTCTGATTATTAAAAATTTTATTAGTACCTGGGTAAAAATGGTATAGTCCAAAGTAAAATACTTTACACACAGTCAATTAGATAATCATCAAGCTAGCAAACACACATAGCCCCTGGTTTCATAAGGATGAATTTAAGAAAATATCCAGTACTATAATACGAGCAAGGTTTGTATATATATATATATATATATATATATATATATATATATATATATATATTTATATGTATATATATACAAACCTGTATTAATAATTATTAATATTAATAAGTGGTGTATTAATACACGACTTGATAATGGACTGAGTTCTGAAACATGTTGTGAAATTTTTTAAATAAAATAATTTCTCACACAAAAAAGGGTACTAAGTTATGAATAATTATTTAATACCAATAGTAGCCCTCATTTACCAACTCAAATATATATATATATATATATATATATATATATATATATATATATATATATATTTGCACACGGATCTCGAAAACGGCTCTAAGGAAATTCTTAAAATTTTGAAAATAACTAATTTCCGAGTAGGAAATAAGTTCTAGATAGGTTTAATGTCCAGGAAAATTTTGGTTTTCTTTTAATATTCGGTTTAAAATCTAAAAATTTAACATTACACTTATGGAGAATCAAATGTAAACAATGCAAACCAAAACAGCTGTTTATAAACGTTTGACAGTTCTTGATTGAAGATGGTGGGGAACAAAATGTGAATAGAGGTTTTGCATAAATATTTATTTTATGTTATATCAAGATGAATAATTGTGACCAGTGTACTGAAGATATTCTGGACAGAACTGATTTAATTACATGTTCAGAACAGAACTGTAAGTTTAATTATCACTATGCATGTGCAGGAATCAGTCAGGCAATGTTTAGAAAAATGACTCAGGTACATAAAAAAGAATGGAAGTGTTTAAAATGCAAATCAGGTAAAAAGAATGAGAATAGCAAAAATGTTATAGAGAAAGACGAGGGAAACGTTAAAGATACATTTTCTAAGTTTATGGAGGATGTTTCTAAGCAGCTCAAGATTCTCCCAAGCTTAAAGGAGGACCTGGAAAGAATTAAAAAGGATAATGAAGAAGTCATAAAAAGCCAACAGTTTACTAGTGAGCAATATGATGACATTATTCGTAAACTAGAGTGTCTGCCGAAGCTTGAGGAGAAGATTGAGCAGCTGCAGCAAGTGATACAACAAAAAGATGAAGAAATAAAAGATTTAAATACACGTCTAAATCAGCTGGAGCAATATGGAAGAAACAGAAATGTTGAAATTAATGAAGTAATAGAGAGAAATAATGAAGATGTTGAAGAAATTGTTATGAAATTTGCTGACAAATTGGGAGTGGACATAACAAAGAGTGACATAGAAGCAGCACACCGTCTACCGAAAACTCGACGAGATAATAGACCTGCAACCATCATCGTTCAGTTCGCAAGAAGGAAAAAAAGGGATGAGATATTGGCTGGAAGAAAGAAGGTGGTGACCAACAGCCAGGTGACAGGACTACAGGGCGGCCGCATATATGTAAGTGAAAACCTTACTACCTACTACAGACACCTTCTGAGAGAAACAAAGAAGAGAAATAAAGACCTTGGGTACAAATATGTGTGGTTTAGGAATGGTTCAGTTAAGGTACGAAAAGAAGAAAATAGTGAGGTTATAGTAATTAATGAAATGTCTGACATAATTAAAATTAAGTGATGTTTTTTTGATCTTGTTAACTGTGCCATCCATTAATTATTAAATGTCCTAATAAAAATAATAATAAATGGAGCTGGATATTATCTCTATTGAGGAAAATAAATCATGTATTCATTTAGATTCTACCCAGTTCAAACATTTTGCTAGAATAAAAAATTATGACCTAGAAATAACAATTTTACATTTGAATATAAGATCGATCAGAAAAAATTGGGATCAATTTATTGCTTGTTTTGATAGTTGTTTTAATTTTTTAGATATACTTATTCTCAGTGAAGTAAATATTAAGGATAAATTCCATGAGGTGTTAAATTTATTTAATATAGAAAATTACAATAAGTTTTAGCGAATTTCCCATGGGGAAGAAGCTATTACCGTAGGTCTCATGGTAAGACTTAAGCCCGGGACCATGTTTTTTTTTTGTCTTTAGGTGCCCAGAGTCCAAAAACAACAATCGTTAAAATTTATATATATATATATGTGTCTGTTAACACGATAACTCTCGTAAAAATGGTCCGATCGAGACCAAATTTGGTAGAGACGTGTATTCCTACAAGTGCTCGGACGAGTTCGTAAACCAGACATATCGGTCAATGGGAACGGGTAGTTTGGGGGGGTTTTGTACCCCAAAATTGGGGTTATTTGCGTTTTTCACTTGTAATTTTAAAAAATTTTTAATTTTATATTTCACTATTGGAATCAGCTTAAAAAACTACATAATTAAGTTCCTTAAAGTTTTTCTCTATCTCCAACGGTTACCGAGATATTAAAAAATCTAAACACAGTACGTTGTATTGTGGGGCTCCAATGTTAATCTTATGGAAGATAGGGAAAAATTAATATTTCCCATATTAATCAGTATTTTTGGATAAAACTTGATATTTAGCTTCATGTGGTTGAGATCTATCTATTTATGTTTAAAAATCATAGTTTATGTGTTTATCTTGGCAGCAAACCTGCATACTCTTTTCCCATATCTATAATATTATAAAGAAGAGGTGGTTTCTGTATGTTTGTTTGTGGGTTTGTGTGTTTGTGGGTTTGTTGTGGCAAGTGAACGCAAAAAATACTGAACCAAACAGTTTGAAATTTTACACAAAGACAGATGTTAAACTAATGCAACACATAGGCATACTCATTTCCTTAAAATCCTCTCGGGCTTCGCCCTGTGAACGTCCTAAGTTTCAATGTTTACAGTTTTAGAAAATGAAAACATAAAATTACTTGAATGTCAACAGCTGTGAACACTAAAATTTGACAGTTCGGGAAGAAAAAGAAATAAAGTTAATTTTTACACATAAACTGCTGGATCGAAATTAATGAATTATTAGTTCGAAATAGTGGAATGGTAGATTTTTAATTTTCTCCCGATGCCTGCCTCTATTACGTTAATGCCTATCCTCTCCCAATATTTGACATATGTTACTTTGTCATGTTTAGATATATACTGAGACACGTGTTTTGTCATTTTGTAAACAATAAAGAATTAATTATCAATAACTTAAATGTATCTGTAGAGCCTACACCATTCAGCCTTTTTTACCCGTGCGAAGAACGGGTACTTTGGCTAGTTAATCATATAGGGAATAGGCAAACTCCTTTATTTATGGACAGATGTTTATGAAAGTTGGTATAGATGTTAAGATAAAAATTATTCATGGCAGAAATGACTTCTTTCAGTGTTCCTCACAGCAGCTAACCTGCACACTCTTTCCTATGTTAATCTTATGGAGAATAGGCAAATAATTCTCATGTTTATGGACATAGTTTTATAAAACTTGTCATATATTAAATTATTGATTTGGAAATTCGCTGAGTACGCAGGTCTGCTGCGACGGGGGTATTTTAAGTTAAGAGAATCAAAAAGAGGTGGTGGCATTTTAATTTTTACTAAGAAAAATATTCTTGTAAATGTGATTTCAACCAATAGCAGTCACTTTGAAAGCATGCATATTAATATTAAGGTTTCAGATTTTGAAATTAGTATTATGGCTCTATACAGACAGCCATCAGGTGATGTATTAAGTTTCATTTTGGAACTAGATCAAATATTGCAAACCATTAAAAGAAACGTTTTAGTAATTGGTGATATGAACTTAGATTTAAAAGATGTAAAAACGACAAACGTACATAAATATAAAACTATGATGGCAGGTCACGGGTTGGATTCATATATCAATGAATTCACAAGAGAGGAAGTAAGAGATGGAAACCTTACACAAACATGTTTAGACCACGCATTCATGAGAGTAAAGGGAGCTAGGGTCAACTCAAACATAGTGCAGGTCAAGATAGCCGACCACTACACCTGTGTGGTCAATGTCCAGCCTGACAACTCCTACCCGACTGATATGATTAAAAAGGGGACTTTGCGAATAGATGAAGCAATGATGGCACGGGTGATGAGGCAGATGAACTGGCCAGTTATACCAACTTTAGAAAAGGCATCTGATATTTATAATAAAATACTTTTATATTTTAAAGAGACTTATGAAATATGTAGAGAAATTAGGGCCTCAAAACCAAATAAATTACCTAAAAAACCATGGATGTCTTTTGAAATCATAAAATTAATTAGAGAACGGGATAAATTATTTAGAATATATAAGACTAACCCAAATAATATAGAACATAAAGATAGATATAAAATGGCTAGGAATAGAATAGACAGAGAAATAAAAAGAGCAAAAAGAAGGTTTTTTCACAATTTTTTCTACAGAAATCAAAATAACATTAGGGAGACTTGGAAACAGATTAACTTAATTCTGGGAAAGTCAAAAACAAATAATAATATTGATGAAAACATAATCAAATACTTAGGGAAACAAAACACAGAAATTGAAATAGCTAACGCATTTGTAGATCAATTTACTTTAGGGGTATATTCAGTAATACATGATTGTCAATATAAAACATTGGGAACTGGGAAACAAAACAATTGTATAGCCTCTTTGTATATACCGAAAATTAAAAAAGAAGAAGCAATGGTTCTACTACAAAGTATGGTTAGAAAAGGACCTGGTTATGATGATATCAGGATGATAGATATAAAAAATAATGCCTGTGTTTTAATTGATGCAATTATTGCATTAATTAATATTATGATCAAAACCTCTACCTTTCCAGATATGCTAAAGATTGCAGTAGTAAGGCCAATATACAAGGCAGGCAGACACAGTGACTATTCCAACTATCGCCCAATATCGATCCTCCCCTCTCTTAGTAAGATATTAGAAAGGTACATTGCAAATAAATTAATAAAGCACCTGGAAAATAATTCAGTGATTAAGGAAAACCAATATGCATATCAAAAAAATAAAGGGGCGAATGACCTTTTGTTAGATTTTTCAGATCATGTTAATAGTAAGATGAGTAATGGAGAACATGTTTTAGTAATTTTCATTGATTTTAGTAAAGCTTTTGATACTTTAGAACACAGAAAAGTTGCAACAGCTTTAGATACAGCAGGAATAAGAGGACCATGTAAAGACTTGTTTTTAAATTATTTACAAAATAGGAAAATAAGAGTAAGGATAAATAACAATTCAAAACATATATATTCAAAACATATTTATTTCACACAATTAATGTTGACAAATGATTTCAATTGTGAATATTATATCTGATAACATTTAACACTTAACATAATTTACTTATATATAATAAACACAAAGTTTCTTTTTTAGTGTGAAACAAGTGGTTCATCCCCTAGGCTTACGCTCGTGTGGGATGAACTTCTCAAAATTTAATATAATATCACACTCAGAGAGATAGGACCGCTGCACACTCAAATAAACGTAACTTAAGTTCTTAAACAAAACTAAACACTACTTATCACGGACCAAAGTATATAGAACATAGGAGAAATACAAATCCTAGAAAAAAATATATTTTGTGGACAGGAAAAATTATAAATGTAAAATTCTTTACACATATAAACAAGGAGACATACTGAAAGGTTTATATAACAAATGCTTATTCCAAAATATTTATACATTACTGTACTTAAAAGTTATGCCATAATTTTTAAAAGTGGTTCACAATCTTTCACAGACATTAAGTAAGTCTTTAAAGCTTTTAAAAATACAGATAAAGGTTCTAAGCTTATAAGTTTACAAGAAATTAAATTGTACAATCTAGGAGCATTAAAACTAAAGAAATGTTGAAACATGGTTAAATTTGATTTTGGAACTGGCACAAGTAATTTCCTGAAATCATACCTGGCATTTCTGGTGAACCTATCATTTGAACTCCTGATATAGAACAATTTCAAAACTTTATATATATAAAAGTTTCTGATTGGGAGAATATTAAGATATTTAAATAAAGGCCATGAATGATCAGTTTTACCAGAATTAGTTATTAATCGAATGAACAACTTTTGAAAAGTAATAAGAGGATATAACGTTGAAGCATAGGTGCCTCCCCAACATACAAGTCCATATCCTATTCGCGAATTAATTAAAGCATGGTAAGTGCTAACAATTACTTTAGGAGGACATACATCACGCAAGAGGTAAAAACTCCTTATTCCTTTACAAAATTCTTTTTTCAGTTTAGTTACATGGCTTTTCCAAGCTAAGTTAGAGTCTATCATTAATCCAAGATACTTTATAGTATTAACTATATCAATTTTAATACAATTACAGTTCCCAGCTGCAGAGCAAAAAATATCGTGATACACAATATCCTCGTCAAAACGTATTGTTTCTCTTAGATTAAATAGCATGTATTTAGTTTTTTCAGACAAAACCATGTAATTTTTAGAAAACCAAAAATTCAATATTTTCAAATCAGTTGTCATTTTTTCATGAATTACTTTCAAGTCATGTTCACAGTATGTAAACGCAGTATCGTCTGCGAACGCTGTTAATTTACCATTTAAACTGGCATCACATAAATCATTTATATATACTAGGAAAAGTATAGGCCCCAAGACGGAACCCTGTGGCACTCCGAATTCAATAATCTGAAAATCACTAACACTTTTCCCTACCCTAACACATTGCTTTCTGTTATTAAGATAGCTTTTAAACCATCTGTGAGGTAATCCTCGCACACCCGCTTCCCACAATTTATCCAACAGCACTACATGGTCAACTGTATCAAAAGCCTTTGTAATATCAATGTATAGTGCTGCACATTTTTTACCACAATTTACGCCGTTATATATGTCCTCAAAAAATGTTACTAGAGCATCTTCTGTGCTCAACCCGTTTCTGAATCCAAATTGATTTACACTAAAATAATTCATCATATTTAAAAAGTTCACCAGTCGAGTTTTTATTATTTTTTCAAAAATCTTAGCAAAGACTGAAAGTAAGGATATCGGTCTATAACAATGAGTTTTTTCTCTGTTACCCTGCTTAAAGAGTGGGATTACAACGGCTGTTTTCAAACAAGAAGGAAACTCACCAGTCGTCATGCTCTTATTAAAAAGTTCACTTAATATTAAAGAAATATTTTTTGCAATTTTCTTTAACAAGTAACTACTAATCTTATCAATACCGGGTGCCTTATTATTTTTCAGACCCTTAATTACTTCAAGGACTTCATTTTCATTTGTTGGAATAAAAAACAAAGAATTTGAAAAATGTTTATAATGAAAGTGGTTTTTATAATACTCAAAATGCTGCGTGTTATTAATTGAATTTCTTATCGATTTTGGAGCCTGGATAAAAAATGAGTTAAATGCTGTTGCAATAGATTTTTCATCTGTAATTTTTTCGGAATTCACTTCTAACTGCAGAATATCTCTTTTTTCTGTACTGTCCCCTATCAATTCATTCACAATTCTCCATTGCTGCCTTAAATTTCCAGCACAACTATCAAATTTTTTACGATAATATTCTTCTTTTGCTCTTTTTAAATTTACTTTTAATTTGTTACGAAATGTTCTATAGTACTCTTTTATATTTAAGTCGAAAGGTCTGGCAATCATTAGTTTATAAAGTTTTTTCCTTCTTGCTATACCTCTGCATAAGTAATCAGATATCCATGGAGTTAATTTTACCGATGCTTGAATTTTATTTTTATTAGTTTTACACTTATCTATTATTTCTAACAATAATTTTATAAACAATTCAAATGCTAATGAAACAGAATTTTCACATCTAACGCTTTCCCAATGCATACCCTGTAACTCTGAATTTAATTTATCGAAATCAGTCTTTGATACTTTTCCAGGATCAGTTAAATTCGGAGCATTATGAATTCTCTCAACTTTTAGTTCAAAATATACCATGGAATGATCTGTAATTCCAACATGTAAAACCTTAGCGTTGTAGTCAATTTCATATTTTATTTGATTAAATCGTAAAAAACAATGGTCTATACAAGTTCTACTATCTCCCACTATTCTGGTGGGTTCATTTATTACACAACTTAGTCCATTGCTGGCCAACAAACCAAGATAAGAATCCGTCACATTATCATCAACCATTATATTACAGTTCATATCACCGGTCAATATCAAATTCTTGCCTTTAAAAAATGTTATCAGGCTCTCGATATCAACAAGGAACTCAGACATTGATTTACTGTGGAGCCTATACAATGCTAGAAGGATAAATTGTACGTTATCAATGGAACAAGAAAGCCGCAGACAGTCAGCTGACCGCACGTCTATCTGTCCGTCTATGATAACGCACTGATAATGGGATTTAGCATACACTACCACTCCTCCTGCTCTATAATCATTATTACAACAACTGTAAACATTATAACCATCAATATTATACAAATGTACTTCGCAGGTGGATATCCAAATCTCAGTTAATATAATAAAATCTGGTGAAATTTCCAAATTGGCTAATTCACTTAGAAAAATGTCAAAGTTTTGGCGAAGACTTCGGATATTTTGATTTAAAAAAACTAATACATCATTATAAACCATGGAGAATTAATGAAACAGGATATAATAATCTAACATATACATATATATACACATACATACACACACACACACATATATATATATACGCATATATACATATATACGAGTATACATATATATACAATATACAATTATATATACATATATACAATTAATAATTATACATATATACAATTATAGTAAAGAAAAAGAATTAGATCATGGGCTACCTCAAGGAAGTATATTGGGACCTTTGATATACCTGATTTATGTTAATGAGTTATCGGATGTAATACAATTTTCCAAAATGTTCATGTATGCAGATGATACAGCTTTGGTCATATCTGACAAAAATATAGATGACGCAAGAAAAAAGATTGAGCAGGATTTTTTACAGCTAACAATGTGGTGTCATGATAGTGGGCTAATTATAAATAGTAAAAAATCAAAAATTATGCATATTCATTCGCCTTCATACCATTGTAGAGAGATTGCAGTAAAATCTCATTCAAACAACTGTCTCCATAATAAATGTTATGATAAAGGTACATGTCACTGTATAACTTTGGAAAATGTAACTAGCTTTAAATACCTTGGAATAATGATTGATCATAACATGAAATGGGATCTGCACATAAAACAAGTAACTGATAAACTACGGATATGCTTATTTAAATTCTATCATCTGAGAGAATACCTGCCCATTGGAACAATGAGACTTATATACTTAAAATGTGTGAATCTTTGCTTAGGTATGGTGTGAGGTCATGGGGGTCAGCATCGAATACAGCCATAATGCATGTAAAATATGTGCAAAACAGAATAATTAAAACAGTGACTAAGCTTGGTTCTGCTGATCTGGTTGTTAATCCCATGCTAGGTTATCAAATATTTAATGTTTTGCCAGTAGACAAGTTGTTCAGATTTTTGATTATACTAAATTATTATTATTCAAATAATTTCAAATGTCTCAATGAGCATGGTTATGATTCAAGACAAACCTTCTATGTGGTACCGAGAATCACTAATAAATATTCTAAAAGGACAAGACTTTTTTTGGTACCGTCTTTGTTAAACAGCTTACCTGCACATCTGAGAAATGTAAATAAATTAAGAATTTTAAAGCAAATGCTAAAATGTTTTTAGTTGAGAAGGGAGGAAAATTTTCATTGATTTCCGATTTGGGTTAGTTTTAGCTATTACATTTATTGTTAGTACCAATATTTAATTTACATTTATATTTACATTGTGCATTTCGTGTTCTTGTGATACTAGATTTATATTAATGTTATTCTATTTATATGTTTTTATTGTATGTATATAGATGTTATTGTTGGATTTTTTCTTATTGTGCTAAAAATATGTGCCAATTTTAATATTTCTATTGATTAATAATGTGTTTTGTACGTTAAAAAGGAAGATATAAGAAAATAATATAAAAGACTGACAACAACATTAAAAGAAGTGAACTAACTATAAAATAGCTACAGACAAGGCTTTTGTAGCTTAATTAAAATGTTTTGTATAACTTTTGTTCGTTTTTGGAAATAAAAAAAAAAAAATAAAAAAAAAATGTATAAATGAAAAATTATCAAATTACCAAACAATTTGTAAAAACAAAAGGGTAACATAACTGTGCGAAATAAAAGCAGAAAAAGTATTTCCAAAATCTCCCGTGTTTTGATAGAAAACGTATTCATTGTATTGCTTGAAGCCACTGTAACAAACCAATTATTAGGTGTACATTAAATTTCTCTTTTGCTTTTCAATCCTCATTCCGTTTCTAACAAAATCAGTTGATCATGGGCTAATAATAACTGTATGGATAACAGTAAATGATCGGCTAAAACAATTGCGGTTGGCTAAAAGACCTTAAACAGCATCGCTCAGTTGACAAGACACCGTGGTCTAATGGTAGTGTGTTGGCCTCGTAAAACGGAGATCGTGAGTTCCATTCCCATCAGTCGGAATTCTTTTAGCGAATTTCCCATAGGGAAGAAGCTATTACCGTAGGTCTAATGGTAAGACTTAAGCCCGGGACCATGTTATTTTTTCTTCTTTAGGTGCCTAGAGACCAAAAACAATAGTCGTTAAAATGTATATATATATGTATATATATAAATATATATGTATATATATATATACATATATATATGTATATTTATAAATATATATATATATATATATATATGTATATTTATAAATATATATTTATATATGTGTGTGTCCCATGTAATTTTTGAAAATTTCAAATTTTATATTTCATCATTAGAATCAGCTTAAAACCCTACACAATTTAGTTCCTTAAAGATTTTCTCTATCTCCAACGGTTACCGAGACATTAAACAATCTAAACACAGTAAGTTGTATTTTGGGGTTTCAATGTTAATCTTATGGAGGATAAAGAAATAATAATATTTCACTTATCAATCAAAATTTTTGCCTTTAAACTTGGTATTTACCTCAATGTGGTTGAGATTCATCAATTTATGCTTAAAATTCCTAGTTTATGTGTTTATCATGGCAGCTAACCTCCATTCTCTTTTCCCATGTTAATTATATGGAGAATAGGCAAACTCCTTTATTTATGGACACATTCTTATGAAACTTTGTATAAATGGCCAAAGTAAAAATATTTTATGCCTAAAGTGCCTACTTTCAATGTTCCTCACAGCAGCAAACGTGCATACTCTTTCCCATGTTAATCATATAAAGAGTACATAAATAACTCTCATGTTTATGGACAGATTTTTATAAAACTTGTCATATATTATTATTATTATATTATTGATTTGGAAATTCGCTGAGTAAGCAGGTCTGATGCGACCGGGGTATTTGAATTTTTCATACATAATTTTTTAAATATTATTTTATGTTTTTTATAGAATCAGAAAACGGTTACCGAGATATAAAAAAATCTAAACGCTGTACGTTGTATTTTGAAACTCCAATCTTAATCTTTTGGAGGATAAGGGTAAATGAATATTTCACTTATTATCTATATTTTGGAAGAAACTTGATATTCAGCTTCATGTGGTTGAAATCTATATATTTATGCTTAAGAATCGTTGTTTATGTGTTTATCATGGCAATTAACCTGGATACTCTATATATTTATATTTTAAATCTATATATTTATGCTTAAGAATCGTTGTTTATGTGTTTATCATGGCAATTAACCTGGATACTCTTTCCCTATGTTAATCATATAGAGAATAGGCAAACTTCTTTATTTATGTACAGATGATGAAACTTGGTATAAATGGACAAAATAAAATTGTTTTTGCTAGAAATGCGTAGGATGCAGGTTATATGAAATATGGAAAGCAACACCCAAAGGAAGGCTAATACAGTAGTCAGGTTTTGAATGGTCCATTAGGAAAGCCAAAATTAAGATGTTCTAACAGAGTCATTTGCCCTTAACGTCCTGGGTCCGGTCTAACAGACCGCTTGAGTTATTTATTTATTTGAATTTAAGGGTTTCAAAAGACGATGATCCCAGCCATGCCCGGTAGTTGTCCCTCCCCACCACTGAAACCGATCCCTATTGTCTTCCGGTCGTAATATTTAGAGATTTGTTTGTCGTCAGCGGTCTGTGAGACCGGACCCAGGATGGCAGTGATGGATTTACGACCCATCCCATCGTCTCGTTGTACTCTGCGTACTCAGTGTGTGTGTGTGTTTTGGACTCAGATTTCGAAGAACGATGCATGAAAACTGGTACAAGGATGCTTTTTTAAGTGAATCGGATTCACTTGGATGGTGAAACCACAATTGTAGCGACGTTTGCAGAACACGAGGCTGATGTATGAACTTTATTTGAGTATGCATCTGTTGAGTACTAGGAGTAGAAGAGCCTAAACCTGACACTGTTTGTAATAAGACTAAATAAAAGAAAGACATACTACACATGTGATGCGAAGAAGATAAGAAAAACTGCCTTCATTTGCTATTAATGTAAAAACCTTTTATATATATATATATTTATTATTAAATTAAAATAACTTGAGCTCCCTTTAAAACATTTTATTTTGTACATGATACACTATTTTATTTTGTACACGATACACTGTGTATCATGTACAAAATAAAATGTTTAAAGGGAGCTCGTTCTTTTAATTTATTAATAACTATATTAGCAGCCCATACTTGTGAACTACATAATCAAATATATATATATATATATATATATATAGATTTAATAAGTTGAAATTAGCAGTAAAGCAAATCTCTCAATTTTAATGATATGTTTCTTCATAAGTATTTTATTTTTTATTTTCACCATATCCTATGGAATGGAAAAATACCAATAACTAAACATTTTGTCATATTTATCACCACGTTTTTATAGTTTTAGAAAATGTTTACATTTTTCATCAGATTTGGCCATGTACAAGTTTTTTAAATTTCATATATCTATTATATGTACTCAATAAGCTTACTTTAAAATTATTCATATACTTATCATTTCAAATAACTTATTAGATTTATAAAATGATTTCAAACAGTAAAAAATGAATGTTTTTTTTCCCAAAAAGGCGGTCTCACAGACCGCCTTTTTGGGCATTTTTGTAATTGAACGCATACAAACCTTGCTCGTATTGGTGCGGTACCATCCTGTAGAATCCTATTCTGTAGAAAATGAGGGTTTCCAATCGTGTATAACGTGAGCTCTTACAATTCTTTAGAAATATTTAAAATCGTCTTAAATTGTAGAAAATGAAGGTTCCCAATTCTGTAGAAAATGAAGGTTTCCCATTTTGTAGAAACATAAGGTCGTCCTATTTTGTAGAATTTCTCTTACTATATGGAACAAATAGACAGGGTTGCCATGTGCACGATAATAATTTTGAGGATGGTTAACAGCTGTCTTTGCCATGTAAGCTAACGTTATTTCTTCTTTTTAGCTGCGTCTAGCAAGACTAGTTTCAAAGAAGAACAATCCCTTAAAAATTTGATTCATATAATTAATATTATTTATTAATAATAATTAATCCATATAATTAAACCATTTCCATATTATTTAGTTGAGTAATAGCTATAACAAAAACATTTTCCAGGAGTCAGAAACTCTGAGCCGAAGTCAGCTGGAAACCCTGTTGGCGCTGAAGGGGTGTGAGGTGCACAAGAGAGTATGCATGTGTGACCCATGCAAACATTTTTGTTTGTGTGGGACTTGTGCAAGTATTCATAGAAGCAATGTGCGGTGTGACCATGCAGATTTGCCGCTGCCGATAAGGTGCCCAGTGTGTAGTCTTGTTATGGGATCATCGGGGTTCTGGGCGGGGGAAAAACACTCAAATGCATTTAATTCACTCTCTAATAACAAAGTTGATAATAACAATGCGGCAGAACAAAGGGTTTTCCGATGTTTTCTAATGTTATTTGACCGAAATCAGACACTATACATCCAGCCTAACTTGACGTCTGAATGAATTGAAATTCCAAGTGGTGAGACATGAGGGATGATAAAAAGGCTGATATTCATAATAATTAAATTTATTTAACAGAAATCAAGAGCCAAAGATTTTTTAAAATCTAAATATTAAAATTCAAAATTACAATGACTAAATAGTTTTGTTTGATTTATAATGATATAATGGTTTAAACTACTGATCCGTTTCAAAAATGTTCAATATGACTTGCACAAGAGTCCTCATCAGTATGTGGATACTAATATGCTTACCATGTAAAACATTTTCCACATCTGAGACATTTGTAAGGGTGTTCACCAGTGTAAATAGTAAATACAAATGTACCCTCAGATCACGTTTTATAATAAAAAACATTGTTCACAAGCAAGACATTGATGAGACTTGCTGGTATATAATAAAATATGGTCTCTTAATCTCTTGGCGTCTTTAAAATCTTCTTTACAATTTTTTGGACAATTTATAAAGGTGAGTATTCATTTGTTTTCTCAGAGCATTAGCCAATGTAAATATTTTCCAGACATTGGACATTAATGAGGGGTTTTACTAGTATGTGAATACATAATATGTGTGTAAATGTTTTCTTTTCTTACAAAACATTTTCCACAAGTAAGACATTTGTAAGGGCGTTCACCAGTATGATAATACAAATGTACCCTTAGGTCTCGTTTATAACAAAAAAATTGATAACATACTGGACATTTATAAGATTCCTTACCAGCATGTACAAGCGTATGTCTTTTCAGACTACTAGAGTATGCAAAACATGTTTCACATGTCGGACATTTATATGTTTCTTTATTAGTATGTACAAGCATATGTGTTTTCAGATGACCAGCCTGTGCAAAACATTTCCTACATATCGGACATTCATAAGGGCGCTCACCAGTATGTACAAGCATATGTGTTTTCAGGTGACCAGAAAGAGTAAAACATTTCTTACATATCGGACATTCATGAGGGCGCTCACCAGTATGTAAAAGCATATGTGTTTTCAGGGTACTAGCCTGCGAAAAAGATTTTTTACATGTCGGACATGTATAAGGTCGCTCACCAGTATGTACAAGCATATGTTTTTTCAGGTGACCAGTCTGTGTAAAACTTTTTTCACATGTCGGACATGTATAATGTCGCTCACCAGTATGTACAAGCATATGTGTTTTCAGAGTACTAGAACGTAAAAAACATTTTTCACATGTTGGACATTTATGAGGTCGCTTACCAGTATGTTCAAACATGTTTTTTTTTTTAGATTACTTGACCATACAAAACATTTTACATGACTGGCATTTATAAGGGCTCTCACCAGTATGTACAAGCTTATGTGTTTTCAGATCACTTAACTATGCAAAGCATTTTTTTTTATTTTATAAATGATCGACACTATTCTTGGTTTACATTAAAAACCTACTTCCAGTTCAAGGTTTGCTTAGGTATTTTTTCAGGTTTCCCTCTTACTCTTGATAATTATTTTGGCAAAATTTATATCCTGAAATGATAAAACATTTTAGAATTTCAAACACATTCATGTAAAAGGCGAATTGCTCATTCAAACAGATTTATTTATCAACACAGGCAGACACATGCAAGTTTTGTTCAGAAATTAATGAGTATATTTAAATTTTTTGGACTTAGAGAGTCTGATTGTTAAAAATTGTATTAGTAACTTGGTACCGTAAACATGGTATTTTTAAGGTTTTTCTCTTACTCTTGATAGTTATTTTGGCAAAATTTTCAGTAGAAACTGACTTTTATTTCAAGTTTTGCTATTTTACAGGCAAAATTTATACCCTGAAAAGATAAAACTTTTTAGAATTTCAAGAATTTCAGAATTTTTTTAGAATTTAGAATTTTATTTTACATGAATGTGTCATGTAAAACACAAAATGCTAATTCAATCTGATTAATTCATCAACACAGACAGACACATGCAAGTTTTGTTCAGAAATTAATGAGAATATTTCTATTTCGTGGGCTTGGTGAGTCTGATTATTAAAAATTTTATTAGTACCTTGGTAAACATGGTATAGTCCGACGTAACATGCTTTACACAGTCAATTACATAACCATCAAGCTAGCAAACACACATAGCCGCTGGTTTCATAAGGATGAGTTTAAGAAAATATCCAATACTATAATACGAGCAAGGTTTGTATGTATATAGATATATATATATATACCATGTATATATGTAATAATTACTAATAACTTAGTACCCTTTTTTGTGTGAAAAGGTATTTTATTTAAAAAATTTCAAATAATTATTAATATTATTAAGTGGTGTATTAATACACCACTTGATAATGGACTGCGTTCTGAAACATGTGAAATTTTTTATATAAAATAATTTCTCACACAAAAAAGGGTTTTAAGTTATGAATAATTATTTAATATTAATAGTAGCCCTCATTTATCAACTCAAATATATATATTGTACCTGGTGACCGAGCTTTGCTCGGATAGAATAACACATGTATTTTACAAGTTAATTAGCAAAATAAAAACAAATTTACTGCTCAATGAAAACATTTATGTGGTTTAAATAAAACCATTTTCATACCCCTTATTTAATATGGTATAATTACTGAACAAAAATATAGCCCTCAGGTGGGGATCGATCACGCGACCTTGAGTACGTGATATCTAAGCACTACTAACCGAGCTTAATAATTAGATCCATGTGTAAATATATATATATATATATATATATATATATATATATATATATATATATACAAATCTTGCTCGTATTATAGTATTGGATGTGTGTATATATATATATATATATATATAAATTTTAACGACTATTGTTTTTTGGCGTCTGGGCACCTAAACATGAAAAAATAACATGGTCTCGGGCCATGAGACCTACTGTAATAACTTCTTCCCTATGGGAAATTCGCCAAAGAAAAACATAGCAGAAAATAAACATTTAAAACAAGGGATAGTAGGTAGTTTTAAACTTAGTTTTTTAAAATTTTCACTGCTACAAAACTTAGCAGATACAAAATTTCCATCATTATACTTAAGACTGTTTTGACTTTTGTCTCACGACAAGTTACAGTGCAGGAAGCACAACTAAATACCCCCGTCGCAGCACCTTTTCTTCAGCAAAATCCTTCTCTTAACACTTGCCATTATTTTCCAATACTGTATTCATAAATTAAAATAACGAAAAACAAACTGTAAAAGACATACACTGAACTAACGATGTCTACACGAATTGTAGGTACGTACGAACGGCATCACAGTGCTTTGATGCGACGTGAGTCACTGACACTGACCTTGATGACCGGCGACAGCGGATATAGGGTAGGGGAGGGGGTCGGGGTGGTTAGCGGTAAGACAGCAATAAAATGCCGTTTCTAAAAATAGAATGTAGCCAAACAATAACCGCAGCCCTCACGTTGCACCACCGACCAAACTTTCTCTATTTAGCTATATGTTGCCGTCATCTCGGCCCGATTTTCTTGTGTTATATACGAGGTTTGAGAATTTACTGACGATATATCCGAGGTTTTTTCCTATGTAAATACATATAGTTTGGCGGGACCTAAAAATAAATGACGTTATATCCGACTTGACGTTATGGCCGAGGCCGCAATAACCGAGTTGCACTGTATTTGCCTATTATCCATAAGATTAACGTGGGAAAGAGTGTGCAGGTTTGCTGCTGTGGGGAACACTGAAAGTAGTCATTTTTACCATGAATAATTTTTATTTTAACATTTATACCAACTTTCATCAACATCTGTCCATAAATAAAGGAGTTTACCTCCCTATATGATTAATATGGGAAAAGAGTATGCAGGTTTGCTGCCATGATAAACACATAAACTATGATTTTTAAGCATAAATGGATAGATCTCAACCACATGAAGCTAAATATCAAGTTTTATCCAAAAATATTCATTAATATGGGAAATATTAATTTTTCCTTATCCTCCATAAGATTAACATTGGAGCCTCAAAATACAACGTACTGTGTTTAGATTTTTTTACATCTCGGTAACCGATGGAGATAGAGAAAAACTCTCAGGAACTTAATTGTGTAGTTTTTTAAGCTGATTTTAATGGTGAAAGATTAAATCTAAAATTTTTTTAAATTACATACGAAAAACGCGAATATATTTTATGAATATTAGTTAGTCTATATTGGTCATTGATTTAAACCCATTGCGAAATCATTCTATATTAAAAAGTTATTTTAACGTATAACTAATAATAATAATGGTATAAATGTTCTAATCTATTTAATTGTAAAGTAATGCTAAATAATAAAGCTGGGTATTCATTTATTTTCTTTGTGTTGATTTGTTTAGAATTTCAGGTTTCTATTTTGTTATGATGATCTTTTAGCGAATTTCCCATAGGGAAGAAGCTATTACCGTAGGTCTCATGGTGAGACTTAAGCCCGGGACCATGTTATTTTTTCTTCTTTAGGTGCCCAGAGTCCAAAAACAATAGTCGTTAAAATTTTTATATATATATATATATATATGTATATATGTATATATATATGTGTCTGTGAACACGATAACTCTCGTAAAAGAGGTCCAATAAAGACCAAATTTGGTAGAAACGTGTATTCCTACAAGTGCTCGGACGAGTTCGTAAACCAGACATATCGGTCAATGGGAACGGGTAGTTTGGGGGGGTTTTGTACCCTAAAATGGGGTTTTTTGCATTTTACCCATGTAATTTTTAAAAATTTCAAATTTTATCTTTCACCATTAGAATCGCCTTAAAAAACTACACAATTTAGTTCCTTAAAGTTTTTCTCTATCTCCAACGGTTACCGAGATATAAAAAAATCTAAACACAGTACGTTGTATTTTGAGGCTCCAATGTTAATCTTATGGAGGATAAGGAAAATTAATTTTTCACTTATTAACCAATATTTTTGGATAAAACTTTATATTTAGCTTTACGTGGTTGGGACCCATACGTTTATGCCAAAAAATCACAGTTTATGTGTTTATCATGGCAGCAAACCTGCATACTCTTTTCCCATATTAATCATATGGAGAATAGGCAAACTCCTTTATTTATGGACAGATGTTGATGAAAGTTGGTATAAATGTTAAAAAAAAATTTTTTTGATGGTATAAATGCCTACTCTCAGTGTTCCTCATAGCAGCAAACCTGCTCACTCTTTCCCATGTTAATCTTATAGAGAATAGGAAAACGATTCTCATGTTTATCGACAGATTTTGACCAAACTTGTCATATATTATTGATTTGGAAATTCGCTGAGTACGCAGGTCTGCTGCGACGGGGGTATTTTATAACCTGATCAGTATTTAAAATTGAGAATGTAGCTTGTAAAATTATCTTTATGCAGGCCTACAATACAGTACTTCAGGGTATACACGAGTAAATAAAGTTGTTTTACACTTAACAAATATTGTATTTTTTAATTGTTTTCATAAATCCCTTATTCTAAGTAGACATTCCGTGTTAACCGAGAATTTGGTTATCCGAGGTTGCTGTGGTCCATATTAACTCGGTTACACAAGACTCTACTGTACACATTGATTTTTTTTAAATTAATATAGTATTTCTAATTAATAATCCCTATGATAGCATCAGCATAGTGAAGTGGCATTACAAATATTGGTGCACTATGGAATAATGATACATTATTATTCCAGTCAGCTGTTTATGACTTTCTAAAAACACTGCTAAAATTAGCCTTTTATACCCCAAATTCTCATGAAATATCCTGCTTCTCCCCGCCTAGAACCCCGATTCCCACAGAAATCAATGTTGACTGGATGTTACGGAGTCCCTTATTTCAGCCAAAAAAACTTTAGAAAACGGTTTTTTTTCTTAATTATGTAATTAGAGAGTAAAATAAGTGTATTTGGGTGATTTTTTTCCCCACCTTAAAGCCCGATTCTCACCGATCCCCTAGCTAGACCGGGTGGTTTCAGAGTGTCATATTAGGCCTATAGCCTAAAAACATTAAAAAAACATATTGTCTCAATTAAGTTGTTAGAAAGTGAACGATTTCATTTGAGATCAATTTGAAATAAAATAGTTTGTACTGGGTGCGAAACTTTTACCACCCCGATAAATTAATTTATAGTTATGGTAGGGCTTACCTTGGTTTAATTGGTTGCAATGATTATGTTCCTTGAAACCCTGAACTTGAGATACATCACTGATGAAATATTGTCCGCTTTATGTTTGGGATGACAGGCGATCTGCAATATCATAAACAAAGACTATAATAGGCCTTAAAATACCTATATGGATCATGTTTTGTACTATTTCTTCTTCATTCATGGGACACTGAGCAAATTACATGGGTACTTTAATGTGAATATGAACTAAGGGTGAATATGATTTACATAATTGATTACACAATATGTAATTTCGTTACTGACAAAATTCCCAGGATCATTAGGTTCATAGCCCAATAAAAGAAGTCAACTCTTCTCAAGTATTTTAAATTACAAAAATATGGCAGTTAACGACAGGATAAGCTTTACACACCGACGTAATTAGCATAAGCTTAAGAACATTAAAATCAACTTACCTTCTAATCTTAAAAACTGAGCATGTTAGTTTCACGTAGAGGCAACCACCTAGGTTAGTCAACTAACATGAAAGTGTTATTTAAAAAAAATAAATGTAGTACTAGAATTTTTGGTATCATTGACTTTTTAAAATATAATAATATATCTGTGATATAATAAGTATACGTTTTCAAATGAGAATAAAGAACGAGGTTGAATACATGCTGATATGCGTAAAACTACACAATGAAGACACAAGCGACTCAAACCAGTCAAGTGAAGTGACCTTCCTGAAGCTAGCTAACAAATCTTTTTTTTTCTAAGGTCTTAACAGACCATGCAGCCTCGCAGTTCTCTATTTTGTGGTTGCTTCAAAAATTATTAGGATTCTCATTTTGCGTTTCTCGTTAGACTTGTCTTTTAATTTCTCTAAAGTAATTAGCTATTTCTTTATATGTTTCTATTTCAATACTTTTAAGAGCAGACACAAGATCCAGTTTAAATTTTACACAAGTGTTATTGAGTAATTTGCTTCTAAAGTAATTAATTGTAGTGTGGGCATATAAAAATTAAATGTTCTAATGTTTCTTCTTGGTTTAAAGTGCAGTTTAAGCATAAAGGGGTAAAGCATTGTTTTTTGGAGTATAAGTATTTATTAACTCTGGCATGTCCGAGACGTGTTCTACATAAGACAATTGTATCATGTCTATTTAATTGCTTATTGGAAAATTAAGGCTTAGTTTGGAAACAATTTTGAATTTTTCTGTGCCACAGTCCTTTAAGGCCATTCCACACAGCACGTGGCGTGCGTGGCTGGACGCACGCTAGCTAGTTTTCAAAACATCGCTTCCCAGCTAATCAAATGAAGCAATTCACATAGCAGCCACGGCCACGCGGCAACGCTTGCTATACTAGCCACGCGTGGCTACCGTTCGCTCTCTGAGCGATCTTTTCAAACGTGTCCGACCACGTTTAGGTCCGCAGAACGTCCTCCCTGTAGGTGGTATTGGTCTTCCTTATGTCACCATCAACCATCGACAACACTTCATTAAACTGGTCACAACTTAACCTAAAATATGTACAAAATTAATCATTGTCAGCCTCAAGGTCGCGCATTAAATGATGGAATTCGCCATAGGTCTTCCTTTTTTTATTGATTGGATGTACCCACTGGTCCCGTGCTAAAAACCAGCTCATTATCACCTCACCTCTACATTATCAAATGTATTTAATTCACTCTCTAATAACATAGTTGATAAGAACAATGTGGCGGAACAAAGGTTTTTCCGATATTTTCTAATGTTATTTGACCAAAATAAGACACTATAACATCCAGCCTAACTTGACGTCTGAATGAATTGAGATTCCAATCGGTGAGACATGAGGGATGATAAAAAGGCTGATATTTATAATAATTAAATTTATTTAACATAAATCAAGAGCCAAAGATTTTTTAAATCTAAATATTAAATTTCAAAATTACAATGACTAAATAGTTTTGTTTGATTTATAATGATATAATGGTTTAAACTACTGATCCGTTTCAAAAATGTTCAATGTGTCTTGCACAAGAGTCCTCATCAGTATGTGGATACAAATATGCTTACCGTGTAAAACATTTTCCACATCTGAGACATTTGTAAGGGTGTTCACCAGTGTAAATAGTAAATACAAATGTACCCTCAGATCACGTTTATAAAAAAAAACATTGTTCACAAGCAAGACATTGATGAGACTTGCTGGTATATAATAAAATATGGTCTCTTAATCTCTTGGCATCTTTAAAATCTTTTTTACAATTTATAAAGGTGAGTATTCATATGTTTTCTCAGAGCACTAGCCAATGTAAATATTTTCCAGATATCGGACATTAATGAGGGGTTTATGAATGAGGGGTATGTGAATACATAATATGTGTGTAAATGTTTTCTTTTCTTACAAAACATTTTCCACAAGTAAGACATTTGTAAGGGCGTTCACCAGTATGATAATACAAATGTATCCTTAGGTCTCGTTTATAACAAAACAATTTATAACATACTGGACATTTATAAGGTTCCTTAACAGCATGTACAAGCGTATGTCTTTTCAGACTACTGGAATATGCAAAACATGTTTCATATGTCGGACATTTATATAAGCGTTTATCAGTATGTACGAGCATATGTCTTTTCAGACTTCTAGAATATGTATAACATTTTTCACATATCGGACATTTATGAGGTCGCTCACCAGTATGTACAAGCATATGTGTTTTAAGGTGACTAGCATATGCAAAACATTTTTTACATGTTGTACATTTGTAAGGGCCCTCATTAGTATGTAAAACCATATGTGTTTTCAGTTGACCAGCTTGTGCAAAACATTTTTCACATGTCGGACATTTATATGGTCGCTCACCAGTATGTACAAGCATATGTGTTTTCAGTTGACTAGTCAGTGCATAACATTTTTCACATGTCGGACATATATAAGGGCGCTCACCAGTATGTACAACCATATGTCTTTTCAGACTACTAGATATTGCAAAAGATTTTTCACAAGTTGAACATGTATAAGGGCGCTCGCCAGTATGTACAAGCATATGTGTTTTCAGAGTACGAGCCAGTGCAAAACATTTTTGACATGTTGTACATTTATAAGGGCGCTCACCAGTATGTACAAGGATATGTGATTTCAGGTTACCAGCCAGTGCAAAACATTTTTTACATGTTGTACATTTATAAGGGCGCTCACCAGTATGTACAAGCATATGTGTTTTCAAGTTACCAGCCTGTGTAAAACATTTTTTACATGTCGGACATTTATGAGGTCGCTCACCAGTATGTACAAGCATGTTTTTTCAGATCACTTGACCATGCAAAACATCTTACAAGACTGACATTTATAAGGGTTTATACCTGTATGTACAAGCTTATGTGTTTTCAGTTCACTTTACTATGGAAAGTATTCTTTTTAATTTTATAAATGATCAACACTCTTCTCGGTTTTCACTAGAAACTTACTTCAATTTAAAGTTTTGCTTGGGTACTTTTTCAGGTTTCCCTCTTACTCTTGATAATTATTTTGGCAAAATTTATACCCTGAAAAGATAAAACATTTTAGAATTTCAAACACATTCATGTACAAGAAAATGCTCATTAAATCTGATTAATTCATCAACACCGACAGACACATGCAATTTTTTTCAGAAAGTAATAAGAATATTTAAATTTTGTGGGCTTGGAGAGTCTGATTATTAAAAATTTTATTTTTATCTTGGTAAACATGGTATACTCCGAAGTAACATGCGTTACACACAGTCAATCACATAATCATCATGCTGGCAAACACACATTTTTCATAAGGTTTCATAAGGTCCTGGTTTCATAAGGATTAATTTAACAAAATATATGTGTTATACATAAATATGCATAAGAGAATATATATTCAACTATTGACATTTAAAAAAATCAAATATATAAAAACATTAGCATGCTGTAATAATTGATTGTGATGTAATACACGTAAGGTGACAGATATTATGTATACTACCTATATTTATTAACTCTAATACTTTATATGATCATTAATCATTAGTTAATTAACTTAGTATAAAGTTACAGTGATGATTTTTAAATTTGTTTATTTGAAAACTAATATATTTATCATCATAATATGTCAATAATTTGTAACCAGAGGTACTATTTTCTAGCGAGTCTATTTATGTAGAAACCCAGTCATGATAAATCAGATTTTAGTTTTTAAAACTAAAATATGATTTGTCATGACTGAGTGTTGCATGAGTTTAAGATCTACTTTTGTGTAAAATTCCAAACTGTTTGGTTCAGTATTTTTCGTGTTTACTTGCCACAACAAACCCACAAACATACAGAAACCACCTCTTCTTTATAATATTATAGATTAACAAAACATAATCAATAGCAAAAATAACCTGTTACTAGCTCTGACATAACCTTCAAATGGCAAAACATAAATACTGGCATTGATTATGAATAGAAGTAGATTGATAGCCTTACGGAAAGTTTGTGACCTAAAATTGGGACGCGCTCTGGTGGCATCTATCGGTAACTACTCTCTAGTGAGCTCCAATTTGTGCTGCCCCTGGTGGACATAAGTAAAACTACTCGAGCAATTTTACAGACTGCTCTTTCCACAACCATAGGACTGGGACTGTACTTCCTGTTCACTAGACTGGACTGTACTTCCTGTCCTAGTCAAATTCAAACCCACCGCGCTGAATGGCTGTGACTGTGAGCCGTATATGCGGACTACAAAGTATAATATGCCATTACTTTTTTATTTCTTTTTTCTTATTTCTTTTAGTTCTTCTATCATCTATGATACTGGGCTTAGACAAGCAGACATTGCAGTTGCTTACAAATTAATATAAAACATTTTAATCAGGGGAAGAGAAATGAGTTATAAATCAGTAGAATGAATGTTTCTAAATCCATTTTTGACCATATTATGCCGCTAAACATTAGATTTAGCACTACAGTATACAAAAAGTAATAAAATACTGCTGAATGTTGTGACTACCAGTTTTGGATTAGCAAAAAACGTAATCTAATCTAATATATGGACATTCTATATTATTACCTATATATTGTAAGGACATTGGCCAAGAATACATCCTTACAAAATACAGACGTATGGCAACCCTATTATTGCTATTATGGGCTATTGGCTAAAACACAGTTAACTTTTCAAGTAACTTATTATAGAAAGTAAATAAATTTACCCTTGCAGTCAGAGTTTTGCCCCCGGTATGAACTAATTATTATCATATTGATCTCAAATGAACTCACTTTCTAGGAACCCAATTTAGAAGATACAGTCCATGGAAGAACTGAATTTTGACGTTTTAAGCTCAAATATGAGACTCTGAAACCACACCGTCTTGTTAGGGGATCATCGGGGTTCTGGGCGGGAGAAAAAACTCAAATGCATTTAATTCACTCTCTATTAACATAGTTGATAAGAAAAATGTGGCAGAACAAAGGGTTTTCCGATGTTTTCTAATGTTATTTGACCGAAATCAGACACTATAACATCCAGCCTAACTTGACGTCTGCATGAATTGAGATTCCAATCGGTGAGACATGAGGGATGATAAAAAGGCTGATATTTATAATAATTTAGTTTATTTAACAGAAATCAAGAGCCAAAGCTTTTTTAAATCTAAATATTAAATTTCAAAATTACAATAACTAAATAGTTTTGTTTGATTTATAATGATACAATGGTTTTATAATGGACTCTTGCACAAGAGTCCTCATCAGTATGTGAATACAAATATGCTTACCGTGTAAAACATTTTCCACGTCTGAGACATTTGTAAGGGTGTTCACCGGTGTGTAAATACAAATGTACCCTCAGATCACGTTTATAAAAAAAACATTGTTCACAAGCAAGAAATTGATAGGACTTGCTGGTATATAATAGAATATGGTCTCTTAATCTCTTGGCATCTTTAAAATCTTTTTTACAATTTGTGGGACAATTTATAAAGGTGAGTATTCATATGTTTTCTCAGAGCACTAGCCAATGTAAAATATTTACTACACGTCGGACATTAATGAGGGGTTTTACTAGTATGTGAATACATAATATGTGTGTTAATGTTTTCTTTTCTTACAAAACATTTTCCACAAGTAAGACATTTGTAAGGGCGTTCACCAGTATGATAATACAAATGTACCCTTAGGTCTCGTTTATAACAAAAAAATTGATAACATACTGGACATTTATAAGGTTCCTTGCCAGCATGTACAAGCATATGTCTTTTCAGAGTACTAGAATGTGCAAAACATGTTTCACATGTCGAACATTTATATGAGCGTTTATTAGTATGTACAAGCATATGTGTTTTCAGAGTACTAGAATGTGCAAAACATGTTTCACATGTCGGACATTTATATGAGCGTTTATTAGTATGTACAAGCATATGTGTTTTCAGAGTACTAGAATGTGCAAAACATGTTTCACATGTCGGACATTTATATGAGCGTTTATTAGTATGTACAAGCACATGTGTTTTCAGAGTACTAGAATGTGCAAAACATGTTTCACATGTCGGACATTTATATGAGCGTTTATTAGTATGTACAAGCATATGTGTTTTCAGAGTACTAGAATGTGCAAAACATGTTTCACATGTCGGACATTTATATGAGCGTTTATTAGTATGTATACAAGCATATGTGTTTTCAGGGTACCAGAGTGTGCAAAACATTTTTTACATGTTGTACATTTATAAGGCCGCTCACCAGTATGTACAAGCATATGTGTTTTCAGGTGACCAGCCTGTGTAAAACATTTTTCACATGTGGGACATAAATAAGGGCGCTCACCAGTATGTAAAAGCATATGATTTTTAAAATTACTAGACTGTGAAAAACATTTTTCACGTACCGGACATTTGTAAGGGCGCTCACCAGTATGTACAAGCATATGTTTTTTCAGGTGACCAGCCTGTGAAAAACAGTTTTTACATGTTGTACATTTATAAGGGTGCTCACCAGTATGTACAAGCATATGTTTTTTCAGACTACTAGAATATGTAAACCATTTTTCACATGTCGGACATTTATAAGAGCGCTCACCAGTATGTACAAGCATATGTTTTTTTCAGGTGACCAGCCTGTAAAAAACATTTTTCACATATTGAACATTTATGAGGGCGCTCACCAGTATGTACAAGCATATGTTTTTTTCAGGTGACCAGCCTGTGCAAAACATTTTTCACATGTCGGACATGTATAAGGGCACTCACCAGTATGTACAAATGAAATGAAATGAAATGAAATTTTTTATTCGTCACATTAATTTACATTGATGTGTGTTACACAGGTAAATATATGACACGTCAGCAACTTAACACTAAATTTCTTAACAGAAATATAGCACAACATTACACAGCATTTCATTAGTAATATAAAATTAATTTTCTAAAAATTCATTTAAGGAATATGGACAAAGTGTAGTCAGATATATTTTTAATTTACTTTGAAAGGATGTAATTTCTTCCTCAGATCTTAAATGTAAGGGGAGACGATTAAAAATCTTTCTGCCCATGTACCAAGGAGATTTTTCGTATAGGGTTGTTCGATGAACTGGGTATTGAAGAAGATCTCTATGTCGAGTATTATAGGGATGTTCATGGTTTTCCATCAAGATATTACTATAATTCTTTTTGACTAACGTACAAAGTTGGAATATATATACAGCATGAATTGTCAATAACTTCATGTCCAAGAAAAGAGGGCGACAGGAAGAGCGAGGTGCTACATCCGCCAAAATCCTTACAGCTTTTTTTTGAAGAATAAAGAGGCTGTTTATGATTGGAGAACTACCCCAAGAGACAATGCCATAACATGCCCTAGACATGAAATAAGAATGATAGACTGCTAAAGCTGCATTTACACCCGCTGTCCTAAAAATCACTCTAAGTCCAAACAAGGCCTTGGCTAAAGATGAATTCATCTGATTTAGATGATCAGACCACTTTAAATTTTCATTAATGTTCAGACCCAAGAATTTGGTGGTCTCAGCGGAATCAATTAATTCACCTGACTCTAATTTGACAGATACATTTCCTGTATTCAATTGATGGTTGTGAAAATGAAGTATGCATGTTTTAGAACAGTTGAGGTGAAGACCATTGTGTTTAAACCAAGTTTCTATGGATGATATGTCTTTAGATGCTTTACTTACTGCAAGAGAGATGGAAGGTGCTTTAACTAGGATTGTTGTATCATCGGCAAACTGAATTATTTTTGAAGAAACTGTGGCCGTGAGATCATTTGTATAAAGGAGAAAAAGAAGAGGTCCAACCTTTGACCCTTGAGGGACGCCGTGAACTACCGGGCACCAGGGAGAAAAATGTTTAACATTCGAAGAATCCGTTACAACAACCTGCTGAAATCTGTGTGAAAGGTAACACTCAAACCAGGAATGTGCTGAGCCAGTAATACCATACAACTTTAATTTTTCCAACAAAACATCATGCCTTACACAGTCAAAGGCCTTGGACAGGTCACAGAAAATCCCAATGGCTCTCTGCGATCCATCCAAGGCCTCAGTAACCTCAGAAAGAAGATCAACAATTGCATCTGATGTGCTTTTCCCCCTCCTAAAACCAAATTGGTTGGAGTTCAACAAGTTATTTGATTCAAGAAATGGAACTAATTGTGAGAGTGCAACCTCCTCAAATATCTTTGACAAAACAGGCAAGAGAGCCACAGGTCGATAGTTTGACAAATCCTGAGAATCACCCTTTTTAAAGAGCGGTTTAATCTGAGCATACTTCAGCTTATCAGGAAAAGAACCTGTTTTTAATGAAACATTAATGCAATGCGTTAAAGGTTCTGCAATATAAAAGGCCAGGGATTTTATGACATGTGTGGGAATTTCATCCCACCCTGTGGATTTTTTGTTTTTTAATTTTTTAATACAGGAGATTACAAAAGACTCGGAAACGGAATTAAACCCAAACACCAGTGGAACATTTGAAATGTACTTTTTTGCACTATTTATAGAGTCAGAAATCGAAACATGAGAATGGAATTCGTCTGCAACACCCAAAAAGAACCTGTTTAAGGATTTTGCAACAGGTACTGGATCCTTTATAACCTCTCCATCAATTTTAATTTCAGGACATGTCTGTTCTTTAAAACCTAACCCTAGTTCTTTTTTAACGATTCCCCAGGTTGTTTTTGTAACATTATCACTTTGTTTAATCAAATTAAGATTGTATAATCTTTTAGCAGACTGAACAACTTTTTTAAAAACCCCTTTGTAATTTCTAAAATACTGTAAAAATACAGGGTTTGAATTATACCTTGATTCCTTATACAATTCCCATTTCCTTCTACTAGAAACTCTAATTCCATTTGTGACCCAAGCATTTTTCTTTTCTTTTCCATGAATTTTCCTTGATTTAATTGGACACTTTTCTATAAAACAACAATACAATACTTTAAAAAATTCATTAAAACTACCATTACATGTTCTGTCAGATAAGCAACTATCCCAATTCTGATTCATCAGACAATCTGCCATGAATCTAATATTTTTTTCATTAATTACACGTTTTAAAATGGACTTAATTTCTTTTGAAGGAGTATGTTCCATTACATTACAAAGTATTTGCCCTAAGTGATCAGAAATTCCAAAATCCATTACTTTACAATAGTTAAAATCTAATTTAACATTTGAAATGACATTATCAATACAAGTTGCAGATGAAGGAGTTACTCTTGTTGGTTCCTCAAACATTGTTTTATAACCATAGGACAGAAGCAGAGTATTAAACCTAATACTTTTTTCGTTGTGGATCAAAAGATCTATATTAAAATCTCCACTAATGTAAATAGAATTTTTATATTTTTCTGCCTCAAGGTGGAGCAACAATTTTTCAAAGCATGAAAAAAATATCTTTACATTTTGATCGTTTGGTGTGTCCTATATATAACAATAAAAACAGCCTTTTTTGAATTTTCTATGTCTACAGTTTCAATGGCCGTACACTCAAATGCATCCTCCACTGACATTGAACTTATATCTAATCTCTGTCTGGATCCAATGAAATTCTTTGTAAAAATACATACACCTCCTCTACCTTTTATATTTCTACAATAAGAGGCAGCTAGTTTATAAGACTCAAAGCAATTGGCAAAATTGACATCATCTTTTTGGAACCAATGTTCAGAAAAACATACAATTTTTGGTTCTAGATTAGAGGAATCCAAAATAAACTTTAGATCTACAAGTTTGTCTATGTTGATACCCTGAATATTCAGATGAAGCAATAAACAAGATAGTTGTGATTTTTTACAATTTTTCTTGGGTACAAAATGGTTTTTTGTTTTGTCTACTGTTTGAGTATTATTAATGTTATTATAACTAAGTGGATCCAGAACTGAAAAATCTATTGAACTAGGGCTAAACATACAAATTATTTTCAGATTTTTTTTTGGAACAGGACATGAACAAATGATTACATTCACCGGTAACACTTTTGGTGGCTGTAACATCCCCACAATACATATTTGCTTCTAGCCCCACTTGTGATGGGCTTTCACAGACACTGGGATACATAGGTACAGCATACTCCAGTGGAGATGGAGATGTAGCGTCACAGGCAGGAGATGGATCGTCACAATCAGGAGCTGGATGAGGGCTGGGCAATAATGAGGCATGAAGAATAGAATGTGGCCTCTGATTTGTTGGTGTGCTGAGTTGAAAGACAATATTTTGTTCATTTGTTGTAACCTCAGATGTGTTTTGTTGTGTATGTGTTGATGTGACAGCCATATCTTTATTTAAGTATCGTGGTCTTTGTTTACTGTTTTTAATACACAAGGCCAATTTCTGCGCAATAACAATTTTACCCTTAAATCTAACATGCATGCCATGTCTAGTGTAGTGTCCTCTCTGCAGATACTTATTTACCTCATGGTAGTATGCTCCTTCACTTTTGACAGTCTGAAGGATCTTTGCATTTGAATTACTAATTTCAGAGTTGAGATCCTGTCTATCAAATCTGTATGGAATTGAGACTACTGCGACTGTCGCCCTCTCCACTTGCTGTATAGCCTCAGACAATGTTTCACAAAACTGTGATTGATGTTCATGAATACAAGCATAATATATACATGTACAAGCATAATATATGTGTTTTCAGGTGACCAGCCTGTGCAAAACATTTATTACATGTCGGACATGTATAAGGGCGCTCACCAGTATGTACAAGCATATGTTTTTTTCAGGTGACCAGGCTGTGCAAAACATTTTTCACATGTCGGACATGAATAAGGGCGCTCACCAGTATGTACAAGCATGTGTTTTCAGAGTACTACTATTCGTTGGTCTCCTAACGTAGGGGCGTATCTGCATTTTCCTTAGTTTTCAGGAGGGCTGAAAAACTGTTTCTGAATATGCACCTATCTTGTGTTTTATAATGTGATTCATTAAGGAATAATCACAAAGCAATCAAACTTTTCTATGAAATAGTCAATGGCTTGTTAAACAGAATATACAATGTGTTTTTTTACTGGATGATCAGATTTGTATACAAAATGACGGTCAAAGCAGATACGCCACTTCGTGAGAACAATATCTCTTTAAAACGCAGATAAGCCTAAATACATTCTGACACATAACTCCCTTGTTACTTGAGATACAGATACGCCACTTTGTGTGAACCTGCGAACAACTAATGCCAACTAATGTAAACTGGCTGGTAACTAAAGCTCAAATCAGCCAAATTTACAGTTACGCCCCTTCGTGAGGGGACCGACAAAATGTATGGATAATTAAACAGTAAATGATCGGCTAAAACAATTGAGGTTAGCTAAAAGAAGTTAAACGGCGTCCCTCATTTAGCAGACGCCGTAGTCCAATGATAGCGTGTTGGCCTCATAACCCGAAGGTCGCGAATTCCATCCCTATCAGGGGCAATACTTTTTGTTCACCGCTATATTAATTATGGTGTATTAAATCAATTTTATTTAAACCACATGAATGTTTACATTGTGTGTTTCATAATGTGTTCAAAAATGGTTACATAAATGTGTTTTAATTTCTCTAATTAATTTATATCATACATGTCCTATTCTATACGAGCAAAGCTCGGTCACCAGGTACTCTAATCTAATATATGGACATTCCATATTTTTACCTATATATTGTATGAACATTGGCCAAGAATACATCCTTACAAAATATAGACGTATGACAACCCTATTATATAGGGATATTGGCTAAAACACAGTTAACTTTTCAAGTAACTTATTATAGAAAGTAAATAAATTTACCCTTGCAGTCAAAGTTTTGCACCCGGTACGAACTAATTATTATCAAATTGATCTCAAATGAACTTTTTCACTTTCTAGGAACCCAATTGAGAAGATATGGTCCATGGAAGAACTGAATTTTGACGTTTTAAATTCAAATATGAGACTCTGATACCACACCGTCTTGTTGGGGATCATCGGGGTTCTGGGCGGGGGAAAAAACACTCAAATGCATTTAATTCACTCTCTAATAACATAGTTGATAAGAACAATGCTGCGGAACAAAGGTTTTTCCGACGTTTTCTAATGTTATTTGACCGAAATCAGACACTATAACATCCAGTCTAACTTGACGTCTGCTTGAATTGAGATTCCAAGCGGCGAGACATGAGGGATGAAAAAAAGACTGATATTTATATTAATTAAATTTATTCAACAGATATCAATAGCCAGAGATTTTTTAAATCTAAATATTAAATTTTGCAAAATTACAATGACTAAATAGTTTTGTTTGATTTATAATGATATAATGGTTTAAACTACTGATCCGTTTCATGAATGTTCAATGTGTCTTGCACAAGAGTCCTCATCAGTATGTGAATACAAATATGCTTACCGTGTCAAACATTTTCCACATCTGAGACATTTGTAAGGGTGTTCACCAGTGTGTAAATACAAATGTACCCTCAGATCACATTTATAAAAAAAACATTGTTCACAAGCAGGACATTGATGAGACTTACTGGTATATAATAAAATATGGTCTCTTAATCTCTTGGCATCTTTAAAATCTTTTTAACAATTTGTGGGACAATTTATAAATGTGAGTATTCATATGTTTTCTCAGAGCACTAGCCAATGTAAAATATTTTCCAGATCTCGGACATTAATGGGGGGTTTTACTAGAATGTGATAACATAATATGTGTGTAAATGTTTTCTTTTCTTACAAAACATTTTCCACAAGTAAGACACTTGTAGGGGCGTTCACCAGTATGATAATACAAATGTATCCTTAGGTCTCGTTTATAACAAAATAATTTATAGCATACTGGACATTTATAAGGTTCCTTACCAGCATGTACAAGCATATGTGTTTTCAGAGCACTAGACTGTGCAAAACATTTTTCACATGTGGGACATGAATAAGGGCGCTCACCAGTATGTACAAGCATATGTGTTTTCAGGCTACCAGCCCGTGAAAAACATTTTTCACATACCGGACATTTGTAAGGGCGCTCACCAGTATGTACAAGCATATGTTCTTTCAGGTAACCAGCCTGTGAAAAACATTTTTTACATGTTGTACATTTATAAGGGCGCTCACCAGTATGTACAAGCATATGTTGTTTCAGACTACTAGAATATGCAAACAATTTTTCACATGTCGGACATTTATAAGAGCGCTCACCAGTATGTACATGCCTAATATGTGATTTCAGGTTCCCTGCCTGTGAAAAACATTTTTCACATATGGAACATTTATGAGGGCGCTCACCAGTATGTACAAGCATATGTTTTTTCAGGGTACCAGCCAGTGCAAAACATTTTTCACATGTCGGACATGTATAAGGGCACTCACCAGTATGTACAAGCATATGTTTTTTCAGGGTACCAGCCAGTGCAAAACATTTATTACATGTCGGACATGTATAAGGGCGCTCACCAGTATGTACAAGCATATGTGTTTTCAGGTTACCAGCCAGTGCAAAACATTTATTACATGTCGGACATGTATAAGGGCGCTCACCAGTATGTACAAGCATATGTGTTTTCAGGTTACCAGCCAGTGAAAAACATTTTTTACATGTGGGACATGTATAATGTCGCTCACCAGTATGTACAAGCATATGTGTTTTCAGAGTACTAGAACTTACAAAACATTTGTCACATGTCGGACATTTATGAGGTCGCTCACCAGTATGACCAAACATGTTTTTTTTTAGATTACTTGACCATGCAAAACATTTTACATGACTGACATTTATAAGGGCTCTCACCAGTATGTACAAGCTTATGTGTTTCAGATCACTTTTTCAAAGCATTTTTTTTAATTTTATGAATGATCGACACTATTCTTGGTTTACATTAAAAAATTACTTCCATTTCAAGGTTCAAGGTATTTTTCAGGTTTTCCTCTTACTCTTGATAGTTATTTTGGCAAAATTTTCAGTAGAAACTGACTTCTATGTCAAGTTTTGCTTAGGTATTTTTTCAGGTTTTCTTGTTACTCTTGCTAAATATTTTGGCAAAATTTATACCCTGAAAAGATAAAACATTTTAGAATTTCAAACACATTCATGTAAAACACAAAATGTTCATTCAAACTGATTTATTTATCAACACAGACAGACACATGCAAGTTTTCTTCAGAAATTAATGAGAATATTTAATTTTTGTGGACTTGGAGAGTCTGATTATTAAAAATTTTATTAGTACCTTGGTAAACATGGTATACTCCGAAGTAACATGTGTTACACATGACACACAGTTACTCACATAATCATCATGCTGGCAGACACACATAGCCCCTGGTTTCATAAGGATTAATTTAACGAAATATATTTATAATACATGCATAAGAGAATATATATACATCTATTGACATTGAAAAAAAATCAAATATATAAAAACATTAGCATGCTGTTATTGATTGTGATGTAATACACGTACGGCGACAGATATTATGTATACTGTATTTATTAACTCTAATACTTTATATGATCATTTATCATTAGTTAATTAATTGAGTAATTAGTTACAGTAATGATTTTTAAATTTGTTTATTTGAAAACTAATATATTTATCATTATAATATATCAATATTTTGTAGCCAGAGATACTAGCGAATTTCCAAATCAATTATATAATAAAAATATATTACAAGTTTTATCAATATCCGTCAATAAATATGATAGTTATTTGCCTATTCTCCATAAGATTTACATAGGAAAGACTATGCAGGTTTTCTGCTGTGAGGAACATTAAAATTAGGCATTTATAGCATAAGCAATTTTTATTTTGATCATAAATGACAAGTTTCATAAACATCTGTTCATAAATAAAGGGGGTTTTCTATTCTCTATATGATTAACGTGGGAAAAGAGTGTGCAGGTTGGCTGCCATGATAAACACATAAACAATGATTTTAAGCATAAATGGATAGATCTCAACTACCTGAGGCTAAATATAAAGTTTCATCCAAAAATATTGATTGATAAGTGAAATATTAATTTTTCTGTACCCTCCATGAGATTAACATTGTAGCCCGAAAATAAAACGTTCTGTGTTCAGATTTTTTAATATCTCTGTAACCGTTGGAGATAGAGAAAAACTTTAAGGAACTAAACTATGTAGTTTTTAAGCTGGTTCTAATGGTAAAAGATATAATTTAAAAGATTTAAAATTTTTTACAATCCAATACTATAGTACGAACAAGGTTTGTATATATATATATATTTGCACACGGATCTCGAAAACGGCACTTAGGATTTTCTTTAAATTTTGGAAATAACTAATTTCTGAGTAGAAATTAAGATCTACATAGGTCTAATGTCCAGGAAAATTCTTGTTTTCTTGTAATATTAAGTTTAAAATCTAAAAATTTAACATTACGCTTATGGAGAATCAAAATGTAAACAATACAAATCAAAACATCTGTTTGTAACCGTATGACAGTTGTTGATTGAAGATGGTGGCAAACAATATGTGAATAGAGGTTTTGCATTAATATTTATTTTATGTATAAATGTAAAATGATCAAATTACTAAACAATTTGTAAAAACTAAAGGGTAAAATAACTGTGCGAAATAAAAGCAGAGAAAAGTATTTCTAAAATCTTTAGTGTTTTCTTCTTTATTCTTTTTATATTCTCACCGCAGGTTTGCAGCGGCGAATTATTACAGAGCTAGATCTAACCCTTTGAGCCATTCCACAGACACATCACTGACATCGTGTACACCTTCAACCCCATCAGAGAAAAATCGCAAGGGGCACTCTTCGGCAATATGCCTCATGGTTTGTACTGCCGCTCCACAATCACATGTTTGATTGTCTGTCAGGCCCCATTTTGACCGCCAATAATTGTATCTACCTACTCCTGTGCGGAAACGATTGATAAGAGACCATTGTTTCCGAGGAAGAGTCATACCATTTACCAGTACTGTTGGGTCTCTTATTACAGAGGAGTTCTGCCTAATAAAGTTATCCCAAGATGCATTCCACTCTTTATCAGCTGTATAATCTTCAGCAATTAACTGAGAAGCTGTCTGCATTGGTGGGGCCTAGACTTGAGGCGGTTGGGGTGAGGTAACAGGTCCTGCATAATTGGGAGTTTGGGCTCTCTGATAATCTTCTCGTATTCTCTCTTCAGGTATGCCTTGCGTCTTACATTGGGTGGGGCTATATTACACAGCACTGGGAGCCAAAGAGTAGGTGTGGCCATTAGAGTACCACTGATGGTTGTCATAACCCTATTCAGTTCGACATCCAAGCTCTTAACATGCACACTGTTAAGCCACACATGGGCACAATACTCAATGCAGAGTAAACCAGGGATAATGCAGAGGTCCGTAGAACTCTAGCATTTGCCCCCCAAGATGTTCCTGCGAGATACTGCACTATGTTCGACCTGGTTCTTACTTTTGCAGCAGTCTTGGTTAAGTGACTTTTAAATGTCAAGGTGCGGTCCAGTGTGACTCCCAGATACTGAGGTTGTTTGTTGTGTTTGAGAGATACATTTTTGAAGGAGACATTCAATTCAGTGTCGGCAAGTCGGTTATTTAGACGGAAACAAGCTACTTCGGTTTTAGATGGGTTGGGCTTTAGCTTCCAAGTCCTAAAGCAATTATTGAGAATTGAGAGATTATTGGTGAGTGAGAGTTCAGTTTAAAGGCTGGAGTTAAGGGTGCTGAGTATGTTGACTCGTGGAGACCTCAGACTGGTCCATCCTCTGTGGTCGAATTGGCAACCTCGCGGTTGTTCGGATCTTGGCGGGAACCCTTACACCTACGTCTACATCCGCTTTTTAAAAATAGTTGATATATGGTATAAATGACATAGAAATTTCAAATTAAATAATTAATGAACTCTATATCTTGTGATATACACTGGTTAAAATGTTTACTCATTATAACAAATGTATTGATATGCACACAAAACATTGTAATTCTTTTATGTTTTTTAAAGATTACGTCCTTAGGTATCCAAACGTCCTCTGTATTAAAAATGTCCTTATTACTTACTCTGTTTACAGATTAACTCAATACTCACACTCTATCCTGAATATTTGGAAACATGTCCTAAGTTTTAATATTATTATAGTAAATTAAAATAAAAATATACGATCTTATATCTAAAAGAAAAATAACCCAAACACTGGCTGAGCAGTCTCTCACGGCAACACTACCTATCCGCCAGGTTAGATTCCGATGATTCGAGATACATAATCAAGGTTGTAAACGCATTTGACATTTTTATAATCTCTTCTTCTAACTTATAAGGTTAGACACGTCGGGCGTCCATTGTATAAATCAAAGAGCCTTTGTCGCACAAAAGGAATCCCTTTAAGTTTTCATTTGGAAAACATTTCACCTGCTTTGGATTTTCCACCTCAGTTCAAGACTGAAAATTGTTCAGAACTATAATAAACGTTATTTCATAGATGGCATAAGCGCAGGACAACATGGGTTTTCTACCATTACGTAGTGTAGAAATTACACTTGTTATAGTAATTTTAATATAATACTTGATAGTCAAAAATATTAAGAAACAAAAAAAACATATGGTTGTTGACATTAGTGAAAGTTATGTTTACCTTAGTAACCTGTTTTTGCTTAAGTAACTAGATGGAATGTTGTGAATTTGATTAATAAAATGTTTTGGTATCTTTATGTAAATTTGGATAATTGATTTGTTAGTTACTGCTAAACCATGCATAATTTCAATAGGTTATGGGCCCAGACTCCAAAATGTTGTATGTTTTGTATTATTTTAATTAAATAAGAGTCTAGGCAACAAGATGATGAATTCTAATTTAGGTCTACCACAGTTACAAGATAACAATTTTTCAAACTGGAAGTTCAGAGTTAATTGTATATTGGAAGAAAAAGGAGTAAAAGAAGTCACATTAAAAGAGTTGAGCCAAGATGAACTTGAAAAGTTAAATGAAAAAGAAAAACAAGAAATTTTGAAACAAGACTCCAAAGCCAAATCATTAATTGTTCAATGTATTACAGACAGACATCTGGAGTATGTTAAGGACTCTAAAACAAGTTATGATATGATGAAATCTTTAAGAAATATTTTTGAAAGGAAGAGTACATTGTCAAAACTTTATATTAGGAGACAACTATTAACTTTGAAATGTCAAAATAATGAAAAGCTTCAAGATCATTTTATAAAATTTGATTCATTAATAAGGGATTTGGAAGCAACTGGAACAAAACTTGATGAGGACGATAAGGTCAGTCACCTTTTACTTTCAATTCCTAAAAAATATGATACTGTGATAACAGTACTAGAAACAACAACTACAGAACTAAATTTAGATACAGTAAAAAGCAAACTTTTAGATGTAGAAATGAAAATAAGTAATGATTTAATAAGACCAAGTTTAAGCACAAAAACTGACACTCAAAACGACTTTACTTTTAAAGTAGATCAACATAAAAATAAATTTTCTAGACCACAGAAAAACCAAAGAAAGGCTTGTTTTAACTGCGGAAGTGCAGAGCATTTTTATAAAAACTGTCCTAAAATAAATAATAACAAAACATTTGACAGGAATGGGAAATTTTCTAACAAAAACCAACACTATTCAAAATCAAACTACAGCAGAGGAAGGCCATTTTGCCAGGCAAATATTGGAGTCAATGAGTCAACAAATGAACAAAAAATGTCAGAAGGAAAAATATCATTTATAGCCACTAATTCAGCTTTAAATACCTTCAGTGACAGTAATATAGATTTTATATTGGATTCAGGTGCTACAAATAATTTAATATCTTCGTCATATTCAAAGTATTTAAGAGATGTAGTAGAAATTGTACCCATAGAACTTAAAGTTGCAAATGGTCAAACGATGAAAGCTAATAAGCGTGGCACATTGATAGTTTACAGTAAGCAAGGAAAACCTGTTCCTAAACAAATATCAATTGATGCACTGATTGTAGATGAACTACCTTTTAATTTATTGTCAGTTCATAAAATAAACAATGCAGGGTTTACAGTAACATTTGAAAGTAACAAAGCTAGTCTAAGTAAGAAAAATCTAGTGTATTTTGAGTGCAACACACAGAATAATTTGTTTGTTATGAGATTTGCTCTAGGTGAAGGTTATTATAAAGCCAACACAGTTTCTAAAAAGATAGATAGAAATCTGTGGCATCTAAGATTTGGACATTTAAATCGTAGAGGATTACAACTTCTTGGTCTCCCATTCTCAAATGAGCCATGTGACTCATGTCAGAAAGGAAAAGCAACAAGAAATGCTTTTAATAAAGAGCAAAACAGTTGCCGATCTTCAAGAATCGGTGAGTTGGTACACACAGACATATGGGGACCTGTAGATATCCCTACATTGAATGGTGAGCGTTACTATGTGTCTATAACAGATGATTTCTCACATTTTTCACAGGTTTATCCACTAAAGTATAAATCTGAAGCTCAAGAAAAACTGACTGAGTATATAGAACAACTGAGAGCTCAAAATGTCAGAGTTTCTCGAATAAGATCCGATAACGGAGGAGAGTTTACTTCTAATGATTTTAAATTATACTGTTCAAAAAATGGGATAAGACTAGAATATACGGCAACATATACTCCACAACAAAATGGTGTTGCAGAAAGACTTAACAGAACAATTTTAAATAAAGTAAGATCAATGTTTGTAGATACAAATTTACCAAAATATCTATGGGGAGAAGCAGTTAGCTGTGCTGTTTATCAGCTAAACAGATCACCTACTAGAGCACTTAACGGAAACATACCAGCTAATATATATCTTGGTGAGTCTAAAGTAAAACTGGATAAAATGAAGATTTTTGGTTGCAAAGCTTGGGTATACAATCTACCTAAAAATAGCAAATTAGAACCAAGAGCAACAGAAATGCGTATGGTTGGCTATGCTGGTGCTGGTTACAGGCTGTGGAATCCACAAAGTAACAAAGTAATTGTTTCACGTGATGTTCAATTTAATGAACAGGATTTCAAGTACACTTTAAATTTGATACCTGAAATAACATGTGGTAATGGTGAGGACAAATCAGATGGATGTTCTGAAAATGAAGATGACAAAGATGAAAGAGACGATACAACAAAAACACCAACTATTTGTAACGGAAGAAGTATGAGAAATAAGAAACCACCTACAAGATTTAAGGATTATGATATGTACACTGCTTATTGTTTGTTATCTCAAGAAAATGATCCAACCAACTATAAAAAAGCAATTAGTACTGGAGATGACTGGAAGAAAGCTATTGAAGTAGAGTTAAATGCTCATGAAAAATTCAAAACTTGGACTGTTGCTGATTTACCAAAAGGGAAAGTTGCAATTGACACAAAATGGGTTTTTAGAACAAAACAAGACAATGTTAAGAAAGCAAGATTGGTTGCAAAAGGTTATCAAGAAGATTGTAACACAGAAGTGTATGCCCCTGTGGCTAAAATGCCAACAGTTAGAATGACAATATCGCATGCATTGAATAATAACTGGAAACTTAGACACTTGGATGTACCGACATCATTTTTGAATGGAACTCTTAGTGAAGAGGTTTACATTAAAATACCAGATGGAGTTAAAGCTCCAAGAGACAAAGTACTAAAACTTAACCGAGCTTTGTACGGATTAAGAGAATCTCCCAGATGTTGGAACGAATGCTTCAACGAATTTTCCTTACGAAATGGTCTAAAACGTTCTTTACATGATGCTTGTCTATACATAGGAGATGATGTTTGGTTGACATTATTTGTAGATGATTGTCTGATAACTGGAAAACAAGAAAATGTTGAAAAATTAGTTCAGCAGCTGCAAGATCAATTCAATGCAAAAGATCTAGGTGAAGTAAGTAATTTTCTTGGAACAAAAATTATTCAAGAAGAAAATTGCATTAAACTAAATCAAACTGAAATGATTGAAAGAATAATAAAGAAATTTCACATGGAAAACAGTAAGGGTAAAGAAACTCCAATGGAAATAAATTTTCAAATTGATCAAAATGATGACAAAGTAATGAATGTACCTTACAGAGAACTTATAGGAAGCCTTAACTACCTGGCTGGAATTACTCGACCTGATATAAGCTATGCAACTTCATTTTTGGGAAGATTTCTAGATAATAGTACATGGAATAGTACATGGAAAGCAGCAAAACGAATTCTGCAATATTTAAAAAACACTAAGGACTTGACTTTAACTTTCAAGAGAAATAATCAAAAAGTAAGTATTACTTCTTATGCCGATGCAGATTGGGCAAATGATAAAATGGATCGAAAAAGTGTTTCTGGCATGGCAATTTACTATCAAGGAAATCTAGTGTCATGGAGTTCAAAGAAACAACAAGTTGTAGCTCTGTCAACTGCTGAAGCAGAGTACCTGGCAGCAGCTCAGTGTGCAACAGATTCTATACTTGAAGGGACTTGCTAGTGACTTTGAAAATCATGAAGTAAAAGCTCAACTATTATTAGACAATCAAAGTGCATTAGCAATGATAAAGAATCATGAAAACACAAAACGTTCAAAACACATTGACATAAAGGCACATTTCATAAGAGACATTGTTAGCAAGAATCTGTTAGATCTGAATTATGTTGAATCAAACAATAATGTTGCAGACATTTTTACAAAATCTTTATGCAAGGAAAAATTACAAAAGTTTGTAGAAAAACTTTGTTTAAAAATTAATATAGTTTGTTTTTTTTTAAGTGCAATTTCAAGTCATTTTATTTTATTTTCTAAGGACTTGAAATTGAAGGGGGGTGTAGAAATTACACTTGTTATAGTAATTTTAATATAATACTTGATAGTCAAAAATATTAAGAAACAAAAAAAACATATGGTTGTTGACATTAGTGAAAGTTATGTTTACCTTAGTAACCTGTTTTTGCTTAAGTAACTAGATGGAATGTTGTGAATTTGATTAATAAAATGTTTTGGTATCTTTATGTAAATTTGGATAATTGATTTGTTAGTTACTGCTAAACCATGCATAATTTCAATACGTAGGCAAATAAAAATATAAATAAAAGGTATAATGACGAACAAAATCTAAGTTAATTTTCTTTCATACGTATCAAAGTGACAAGATCTACATTTAGTATTAACCTCAAGTAGACCTGGTAAGAAAATGTAATTAGTGACGAAAAAATAGTGTCTAATTTTAAAAAAATACAATATAGTTGAACTGCGTTGTTTTCATTTATTTTTTACAATTTAATGTTATTACTTCGTCATTATTATCTTGCTTCCAAACACTGGGTCATATACAGTACGACTTCAAACAAAAAACAGTTTAGTGAGTATAGAAGAATGTGTGAATGTGAAGAATGTGAACTTACTTGCTCAGCATATATTACAAATAATAAAATGTTATATGTTATTAGAAAGACAATGATGTTATGTTTTGTGTACATTTTTTTTAATTATTATTTTGAAATACTTGACTGTGGTTTTCCAAAATAGAACACTTATCCGAAGATATTACGAGAGAAATCCGTACCAACGTAGGCCTGTGTTTATTTTGTGTCGTTCTTTATTGTTTATTTGTATATATTACAGCACTATACTTATTAACGCCATTCACTTCTGAATTCACCTGCAAATTTGCATAAATAACCATATATATGTAAGGAACGTATCCCCATAGTCTTAAACATTAATCCTTACCAGAAGTTCTTAAAATGGTGCTTAAGAACATTTCTTAAAATCAGTGCCACCGTGTGCCACCGAACTCACAGAGCTATGAAAATTTGTATAAATAACCATATATATGTAAGGAACATATCCCCATGGTCTTAAACATTAATCTTTATAGGAAATTCTTAAAATGGTGCTTAAGAACTTTTCTTAATTCAGTGCCACCGTGTACCACCGAACTCACAGAGCTATGAAAATTTGCATAAACAACCATATATATGTAAGGAACATATCCCAAAAAGTCTTAAATACCAAACCTTCTTAAGTCTTAAGAAAAGTTCTTGGTATTCAAGACTTTGGGGATATGTTCCTTACATATATATGGTTGTTTATGCAAATTTTCATAGCTCTGTGAGTTCGGTGGCACACGGTGGCACTGATTTTAAGAAAAGTTCTTAAGCACCATTTTAAGAACTTCTGTTAAGGTTTGGTACTTAAGACTTTGGGGATATGTTCCTTACATATATATGGTTGTTTATGCAAATTTTCATAGCTCTGTGAATTTGGTGGCACACGGTGGCACTGATTTTAAGAAAAGTTCTTAAGCACCATTTTAAGAACTTCTGTTAAGGTTTGGTATTTAAGACTATGGGGATACGTTCCTTACATACATATGGTTATTTATGCAAATTTTCATAGCTCTGTGAGTTCGGTGGCACACGGTGGCACTGATTTTAAGAAAAGTTCTTAAGCACCATTTTAAGAACTTCTGTTAAGGTTTGGTACTTAAGACTTTGGGGATATGTTCCTTACATATATATGGTTGTTTATGCAAATTTTCATAGCTCTGTGAATTTGGTGGCACACGGTGGCACTGATTTTAAGAAAAGTTCTTAAGCACCATTTTAAGAACTTCTGTTAAGGTTTGGTATTTAAGACTATGGGGATACGTTCCTTACATACATATGGTTATTTATGCAAATTTTCATAGCTCTGTGAGTTCGGTGGCACACGGTGGCACTGATTTTAAGAAATGTTCTTAAGCACCATTTTAAGAACTTCCTGTAAAGATTAATGTTTAAGACCATGGGGATATGTTCCTTACATATATATGGTTGTTTATGCAAATTTTCATAGCTCTGTGAGTTCGGTGGCACTGATTTTAAGAAAAGTTCTTATGCACCATTTTAAGAACTTCTGTTAAGGTTAGGTATTTAAGACTTTGGGAATATGTTTGGGAATATATTTAAAACAAATAAATGTAGTACTAGAATTTATGGTATTATTGACTTACTCAAATATAATAATATATTAGTGATATAATAAATATACGTTTTCAAATGAGAATAAAGAACGTGGTTGACTGGGATGGTGGCGACATCCTGTAATCCAGCTACTTGGAGGTCACGAATTGTGGATAGTTGTGACAGATGGTCGGTGGATGTGGTGTTCTCTTGTGTGGATTAACGTCCGCACTATTGAATACTACGTTAATCCGCAAAGACCATCCTCATAATTAGACCAATTCGTAATTCAGAGGTCGTGGTTCGGATTCCACGTTAAACTGTAGGTCCATTAGTTGCCATCGGCTGTTGGGCTATTAATTAACAGTCCTGTCTAAGGAACATGTCAGCCTTAGTCAGTAACAAGACTACAAGATCGCGCCACAATCATCCTACATTCATTCCTCATTCATACTTGGCTTAAAATACCTACCAGGGTAGGTCGCCATTTCAGTTGAAAGTATAAAGTATAAAAGTATAAAAAGTATGTTCCTTACATATATATGGTTGTTTATGCAAATTTTCATAGCTCTGTGAGGTCGGTGGCACTGATTTTATTAAATAGCATTGTAAGTCTAGGCCGTCAGCATTTTGGCCGTCAGCGTTTTAGATAGTCCCGCAAAATCATTAGGTTCATAGCCCAATAAAAGAAGGCAACTCTTCTCAAGTATTTTAAATTACAAAAATATGGCAGTTAACGGCAGGATAAGCTTAACACACCGACGTCATTTGCATATGCTTAAGAACATTAAAATAAACTTACCTGCTAATCTTAAAAACTGAGCATGTTAGTTTCACGTATAGGCAACTAACATGATGAATGTTATAAAAAAAATATTTAAAACAAATAAATGTAGTACTAGAATTTATGGTATTATTGACTTACTCAAATATAATAATATATTAGTGATATAATAAATATACGTTTTCAAATGAGAATAAAGAACGTGGTTGAATACATGCTAATATGCGTAAAACTAAACAATGGATACAAGACACAAGCGACCAGTGTTGTCACCAATATCAAGCAAAAAGTCCCTAGAACTCACATTTTTTTGTCCCTAGAAATCCCTAGATTTCTATGAAATGTCCCTAGAAAAATCCCTAAACCCACAATTTTAGTAATTCTGTTAAAATATTATCATTTATGATAACTATATCAAATAGGTTTTTGTTTTTACATATCTATACACTGAAAATAATATTCATTTTTATTTATAAGCCTCCTGAATTGGTGGATATATTGAAAACAGGTTACTAATACTCAGTTAATCCAGTTTTTCCTGTCAAAAATACAGGAAGAATTGGATTGATGGAGTAAGGTTAATAACCTGTTATTTAAAATCTTAGTCTCCCCGCTAGAAAAAATTCCTCGGTATTGTTGCTGTTTATATTTTGTAATTGCGGACGTATCTCAAATACAATTTCGTTCATTTAGTTAAATGAATCATTGATTATAAGCCCAAGAGTAATTTCTAAGTTTATAGAAGGAACATAAAAATATTAATAATATATTTTATAACATAAAAAAATATTTTCTTTGATAGTATTTTATTTTATATCAATTTTATATTACATATAATCTAATTAAGTCATTTTAACTCATGTACCAAATGTTTTTAGTTTAGGTAAGCCTATATAAGTTATTATTAAATATATATTACAAATTCAAAGGAATGAGTCAGAGTCTTAAACAGATTAGTTTTATAACTCTCTTTTGTAACTTAACTTTGTTTTGGTAGAAGAAGTATTTATATTAAATAGGTATATATTTCATTGACAACAGAATTTGAGTAAATAAATAATACTGTTTGGAAGTTCAGCGTTCAGCTGATTCATAATTATTTTTTTATTTTACCTAACTAACCTAGAAGCAATGAAATTCCCTATTTTGGACTCATCAGGGTTTGTCCCTAGAAATCCCTAAAATATATTATGTCCATGGAAAATCCCTTTAAGGTCAAAAATGTCCCTAGAAACGGGACATATCCCTAGAAGTGACAACACTGCAAGCGACTCAAACGAGTCAAGTGACCTTCCTGAAGCTAGCTAACGAACCTAATGAATCTACGTTGCCGACTGACCACGTGAATGCTGTCAATTTGACTGCTGCTATGTGTTTTCGTTCGATAGCTAAGTGTATACCCATAGATGAACGATCCGTTCTACTCTGGTATACCACTATTAGCGAATTTCCTATAGGGAAGGAGCTATTACCGTAGGCCTCATGGCAAGACTTAAGCCCGGAACCATGTTATTTATTCGTCTTTAGGTGCCTACAGACCAAAAACAATATATATAAATAAATAAATATATATATGTGTGTGTGTGTGTGTGTCTGTGGACACAATAACTCTCGTAAAAATGGTCCGATCGAGACCAAATATGGTAGAAACATATATTATTACAATTGCTCGGACGAGTTCGTAATCCAGACATATCGGTCTATCTGAAGGGATAGTTTGATGGGGTTTTGTACCTCAAAAATGGGGGTTTTGCATTTTTCCCACGTAATTTTTGAAAAGTTTCTAATTTTATCTTTCACCATTAGAATCAGCTTAAAAACTGCACGTTTAATTTTCTTAAAGTTTTTCTCTATCTCCAATGGTTACTGAGATATTAAAAAATCTAAACACAGTACGTTGTATTTTGGGGATCCAATGTTAATCTTATTGAGGATAAGGAAAAATTAATATTTCCCATATCTTCTCTATATATAAAATTGAATGTATGTCTGTCTGTATGTATGTCCTTTATGCGTTGCCAAACTACTCATCCGATCGCCATGCAATTTTAGGAAGTTGCTCTACATGTGTCCGGGAAGGTTTTAGTGAAAATTATTTTCGAAAACCCCATAAGTTTCCATTTTATGGCGTTTTAAATTTCTAATGTTAACCTTATGGATAGTAAGTTTGTTTACGAATTGTCTGCAATGAAAACATTTGATTTCTTAGCTACAGCTGATTAGTTTAATTTCCATTAGCAATATGCTTTGATATCCAATGGTATCTGAATCATCCATTAATGTTAAAACTATGAAGCAAACGTGCTGTACAAAATGAACAGCTTTATTCACCACGTTAATAGTTAACGATTTTGGGGGATTATGTATTTATATTTTTATTTTCTGTCTGATTAAAGGTCACGTGTTTTATGTTAGCTGAATAAAAAAATAATTACAATGTTTATGCATGTTACTCTTACTATAATAATCGGCTGTTGTATATCTTTCCTATAAAAACCGTATTACAGTTAGGTTTGGATTGGATTTGAAAATTGTGAATTAATCCACTCAGATTTATTTGTTTAATGCGAATGTTATTAATGTCTTATCGTTTCAGTATTGTTATTCACTATGCCGCCACCCAGAATATATAACCTTACACAATAAAGCCGTAATGCTTTTCTACTTCAGAACATGGCCACTCTTAAAGTTTACCTGTATTTACTGACAGGCGTTACGAAGTTCGCCGGGTCAGCTAGTCAATCAATATTTTTGGATTAAACTTGGTATAAATACCAAAACATCAAAAACATGAAGATAATTATCTTCATGTTTAATGAGTACTATCACCCCTCGAAGTTTGTCCCCAACTTTAATGAACACCCTGTATACAGACACAGTTAACTTTTCAAGTAACTTATTATAGAAAGTAAATAAATTTACCCTTGCGGTAAAAGTTTTGCACCCGGTACGAACTAATTATTATCAAATTGATCTCAAATGAACTTTTTCACTTTCTAGGAACCCAATTGAGAAGTTACGCTCCATGGAAGAACCGAATTTTGACGTTTTAAGCTCAAATATGAGACTCTGAAACCACACCGTCTTGTTAAGGGATCATCGGGGTTCTAGGCGGAGGAAAAAACTCAAATGCATTTAATACACTCTCTATTAACATAGTTGTTAAGAACAATGCGGCGGAACAAAGGTTTTTCCGATGTTTTCTTATGTTATTTCACCGAAACCAGACACTATAACATCCATCCCAACTTGACGTCTGCATGAATTGAGATTCCAAGTGGTGAGACATGAGGAATGATAAAAAGGCTGATATTTATAATAATTAAATTTATTTAACAGAAATCAAGAGCCAAAGCTTTTTTAAATCTAAATATTAAATTTCAAAATTACAATAACTAAATAGTTTTGTTTGATTTATAATGATACAATGGTTTTATAATGGACTCTTGCACAAGAGTCCTCATCAGTATGTGAATACAAATATGCTTACCGTGTAAAACATTTTCCACGTCTGAGACATTTGTAAGGGTGTTCACCGGTGTGTAAATACAAATGTACCCTCAGATCACGTTTATAAAAAAAACATTGTTCACAAGCAGGACATTGATGAAACTTGCTGGTATATAATAAAATATGGTCTCTTAATCTCTTGGCATCTTTAAAATCTTTTTTACAATTTGTGGGACAATTTATAAAGGTGAGTATTCATATGTTTTCTCAGAGCACTAGCCAATGTAAAATATTTTCCAGATGTCGGACATTAATAAGGGGTTTTACTAGTATGTGAATACATAATATGTGTGTTAATGTTTTCTTTTCTTACAAAACATTCTCCACAAGTAAGACACTTGTAAGGGCGTTCACCAGTATGATAATACAAATGTACCCTTAGGTCTCGTTTATTACAAAAAAATTGATAACATACTGGACATTTATAAGGTTCCTTGCCAGCATGTACAAGCATATGTCTTTTCAGACTACTAGAATGTGCAAAACATGTTTCACATGTCGGACATTTATATGAGCGTTTATTAGTATGTACAAGCATATGTAATTTCAGAGTACCAGAGTGTGCAAAACATTTTTTACATGTTGTACATTTATAAGGCCGCTCACCAGTATGTACAAGCATATGTGTTTTCAGGTGACCAGCCTGTGCAAAACATTTTTCACATGTGGGACATGTATAAGGGCGCTCACCAGTATGTACACGCATATGATTTTTCAAATTACTAGACTGTGAAAAACATTTTTCACATACCGGACATTTGTAAGGGCGCTCACCAGTATGTACAAGCATATGTTCTTTCAGGTGACCAGCCTGTGAAAAACAGTTTTTACATGTTGTACATTTATAAGGGCGCTCACCAGTATGTACAAGCATATGTTTTTTCAGACTACTAGAATATACAAACCATTTTTCACATATCGGACATTTATAAGAGCGCTCACCAGTATGTACAAGCATATGTGTTTTCAGGCTACCAGCCTGTGAAAAACATTTTTCACATGTCGAACATGTATAAGGGCGCTCACCAGTATGTACAAGCATATGTTTTTTCAGGTTACCAGCATGTGAAAAACATTTTTTACATGTCGCACATGTATAAGGGCGCTCACCAGTATGTACAATCATATGTGTTTTCAGGTTACCAGCCATTGCAAAACATTTTTTACATATCGGACATTTATAAGGTCGCTCACCAATATGTACAAGCATATGTGTTTTTAGGGTACCAGCCTGTGAAAAACATTTTTCACATGTCGAACATGTATAAGGGCGCTCACCAGTATGTACCAGCATATGTTTTTTCAGGTTACCAGCATGTGAAAAACATTTTTTACATGTCGGACATGTATAATGTCGCTCACCAGTATGTACAAACATTTTTTTTTAGATTACTTGACTATACAAAACATTTTACATGACTGACATTTATAAGGGCTCTCACCAGTATGTACAAGCTTATGTGGTTCAGATCACTTTTTCAAAGCATTTTTTTTAATTTTATGATTGATCGACACTATTCTTGGTTTACATTAGAAACTTACTTCCATTTCAAGGTTTGCTTAGGTATTTTTTCAGGTTTCCCTCTTACTCTTGATAATTATTTTGGCAAAATTTATATCCTGAAATGATAAAACATTTTAGAATTTCAAACACATTCATGTAAAAGGCGAATTGCTAATTCAAACAGATTTATTTATCAACACAGGCAGACACATGCAAGTTTTGTTCAGAAATTAATGAGTATATTTAAATTTTTTGAACTTAGAGAGTCTGATTGTTAAAACTTGTATTAGTACCTTGGTAAACATGGTATTTTTCAGGTTTTCCTCTTACTCTTGATAGTTATTTTGGCAAAATTTTCAGTAGAAGCTGACTTCTATGTCAAGTTTTGCTTAGGTATTTTTTCAGGTTTTCTTGTTACTCTTGCTAAATATTTTTGCAAAATTTATACCCTGAAAAGATAAAACATTTTAGAATTTCAAACACATTCATGTAAAACACAAAATGTTCATTCAAACTGATTAATTCATCAACACAGACAGACACGTGCAAGTTTTGTTCAGAAATTAATGAGAATATTTCTATTTCGTGGGCGTGGTGAGTCTGATTATTAAAAATTTTATTAGTACCTGGGTAAACATGGTATAGTCCAAAGTAAAATGCTTTACACACAGTCAATTAGATAATCATCAAGCTAGCAAACACACATAGCCCCTGGTTTCATAAGGATGAATTTAAGAAAATATCCAGTACTATAATACGAGCAAGGTTTGTATATATATATATATATATATATATATATATACAATATGTGTATATATATATGTATATATATATATATGTATATATATATGTATATATATGTATATATATATACAAACCTGTATTAATATTTATTAATATTAATAAGTGGTGTATTAATACACCACTTGATAATGGACTGAGTTCTGAAACATAATGTGAAATTTTTTAAATAAAATAATTTCTCACACAAAAAAAGGGTACTAAGTTATGAATAATTATTTAATATTAATAGTAGCTCTCATTTACCAACTCAAATATATATATATATATATATATATATTTGCACACGGATCTCGAAAACGGCTCTAAGGAAATTCTTTAAATTTTGGAAATAATTAATATCCGAGTAGGAAATAAGTTCTAGATAGGTTTAATGTCCAGGAAAATTTTGGTTTTCTTGTAATATTCGGTTTAAAATCTAAAAATTAAACATTACGCTTATGGAGAATCAAATGTAAACAATACAAACCAAAACAGCTGTTTATAACCGTTTGATTGAAGTTCTTGATTGAAGATGGTGGGAAACAATATATGAATAGAGGTTTTGCTTATATATATATATATTTATTTTATGTATAAATGAAAAATTATCAAATTACCAAACAATTTGTAAAAACAAAAGGGTAACATAACTGTGCGAAATAAAAGAAAAAAGTATTTCCAAAATCTTCCGTGTTTTGATAGAAAACGTATTCATTGTATTGCTTGAAGCCACTGTAACAAACCAATTATTAGGTGTACATTAAATTTCTCTTTTGCTTTTCAATCCTCATTCCGTTTCTAACAAAATCAGTTGATCATGGGCTAATAATAACTGTATGGATAATTAAACAGTAAATGATCGGCTAAAACAATTGAGGTTGGCTAAAAGACCTTAAACGGCATCGCTCAGTTGACAAGACACCGTGGTCTAATGGTAGTGTGTTGGCCTCGTAACACGGAGGTCGCGAGTTCCATTCCCATCAGTGGGAATTCTTTTTGTTCAGTGCTATATTAATTATGGTGTAGTAAATCAGTTTTATTTAAACCACATAAATGTTTTCATTGAGTAATAAATGTGTTTTAATTTTTCTAATTAATTTTTATAATGCATGTCTTATTCTATACGAGTAAAGCTCGGTCATCAGGTACTATGTATAATACTGTAAATACACATGCACAAGAAAATATATATTCAACTATTGACATTAAAAACAAATCAAATATATAAAACATTAGCATATACATTAGCATGTTGTTATTGATTGTGATGTAATACACGTACGGTGACAGATATTATGTATACTATATTTATTAACTCTAATACTTTATACGATCATTTATCATTAGTTAGTTAATTGAGTATTTAGTTACAGTTATGATTTTTAAATTTGTTTATTTGAAAACTAATATATTTATCATCATAATATGTCAATATTTTGTAGCCAGAGATACTATTTTCTGGCGAGTCTATTTATGTAGAAACCCAGTCATGATAAATCAGATTTTAGTTTAAAAAACTGTCTAAAAATCATTTTTAGCGAATTTCCCATAGGGAAGAAGCTATTACCGTAGGTCTCATGGTAAGACTTAAGCCCGGGACCATGTTTTTTTTCTTCTTTAGGTGCCTAGAAACCAAAAATAATAGTCGTTAAAATTTACATATATATATAATATATGTATATGTATATATATGTATATATATGTCTGTGAATACGATAACTCTTGTAAAAATGGTCCGATCGAGACCAAATTTGGTAGAGACTTGTATTCCTACAAATGCTCGGACGAGTTCGTAAACCAGACATATCGGTCATTGGAAACGGGTAGTTTGGGGGGGTTTTGTACCCCAAAATGGGATTTTTTGTGTTTTTTATATGTAATTTAAAAATTTTTTTAGATTTAATCTTTCACCGTTAAAATCAGCTTAAAAAACTACACAGTTAAGTTTCTTAAAGTTTTTCTCTATCTCCAACGGTTACCGAGATATTAAAAAATCTAAACACAGTACGTTGTATTATGAGGCTCCAATGTTTATCTTATGGAGGATAAGAAAAAATTAATATTTCACTTATTAACCAATATTTTTGGATAAAAATTTATATTTAGCTTTATGTGTTTGAGGTTCATCCATTTATGCTTAAAAATCATAGATTATGTGTTTAACATGGCAGCAAACCTGCACACTCTTTCCCATGTTAATCTTATGGAGAATAGGCAAATGAACATGAGAATTCATGTTCATCGACAGACTTTGACCACTTGACTTGTCGTATATTATTATTATTATATTATTGATTTGGAAATTCGCTGGGTACGCAGGTCTGCTGCGACGGGGGTATTAATACACTTCCCAAACCATGATCATAGTTTTTCATAAATAATAGAAGTTTCTATAGTAATTTTTATTCTCTCTTGTTATTGACAACATATTTTATGAAAAAAAAAGGTTTTTGAGAAAAACACATCAGAAAAAAAACGTTTCATAACAAGCGATAGTAGGTAGTTTTAAACTTAGTTTTTTAAACTTTTCACTGATACAAAACTTAGCGGATACAAAATTTCCATCATTATACTATTGCATACATATCTTAAAAAAATTAAATTATTTTGGTTTCAATCCCATAACAAAATTTTGTTATGGACAGATAAAGCCTACTTTCAGTGTTCCTCACAGCAGCAAACCTGCATATTTTTTCCCATGTTAATTTTATGGAGTATAGGCAAATAACTCTCATATTTATCAACAAATATTGATAAAACTTGTCATATATTATTGATTTGGTAATTCGCTGAGTACGCAGGTATGCTCTGATGGGTGTATTTAGTTGTGCTTCCTGCACTGTAACTTGTGTGAAACAACAGTCAAAACAGTCTGAAGGTCACTTCACCTCCTCCACTGTATTCCCCTCACTACTAACACCCCAAACGACAGGTACTCTAAGTTTTAGGCTGATACATTACAAACTGCATGTTTTGTATAAACTGAAAATGAAAAGTGAGCGCTGCACTCACTGCACTCACCCCTCAACCATTTTGATTTTTGTTGTACCACTCTTCAAGGCCATTTTACAAAATATTTATGAGTTTTCCTAATTCCCCTAAAAAAAATTCCCAAAATAATGAAAATCCACAAAACATAACCAATAGCAAAAACAACCTGTTACTAGCCCGGACATAACCTTCAAATGGCAAAACATAAATACTGTGCTTAGACAAGCAGACATTGCAGTTGCTTACAAATTAAATTAAAACATTTTAATCAGGGGAAGAGAAATGAATTATAAATCAGTAGAACGAATGTTTCTAAATCCATTTTTGACCATATTATGCCACTAAACATTAAATTTAGCACTACGGTATATAAAATGTAGTAACATACAGCTGAATGTTGTCGACTACCAGTTCCTGGATTAGCATATCTACCTGGGTCGCCATTTAAAAACGTAATCTAATCTAGTATATGTAAAATTAGAAAATTGTGAAAATTTCAAATTTCAATATGCTAACTGACAAACAACATGGCTTTATAAAGGGGAAATCAACCACAACAGCTCTGATCGACTTGGCAGACTACATAATTGACAGTCTCGAGGAGGGAAAACTTACAACAAGCTTTTTCCTTGACCTAAGAAAAGCATTTGACTGCTTGAGCCATGAACTCATATTACACAAGTTAGACAAATTAGGCATTAAAGGCACAGCTAAGATGTGGTTCAAAAGCTATCTTGAAGACCGGAAACAAATAGTAGAAATCACACAAACAAAAAATGGAGTTACAGAAAAAAACTAGATCAAAACCTATGGCTCTGAATCGGGAAGTACCACAGGGATTTATATTAGGACCAATATTGTTTATACTCTTCACAAATGACATATCAGAATACCTGGGAAACTCTAGTATGCTATCGATGTATGCTGATGACATCATCTTGCTTTTAAGCGGAAACAATGATCTAGATGTAAAATCTTTCACAGCACTGAACATGGCGGTTAACTGACTTGGTGGTTAATCCAGGAAAAACAAGCCAACTGGCTTATGGGAGAAAATGTGAAGATGTACCAACAATACCTCATGTAGAAAGAAATACCCAGGCTAAGTATCTAGGCGTCCTAGTAGATGAAGGTCTTACCTGGTCACACCATAAAGATAACCTCCTTCCTAAACTCAATTCATCACTTTATGTGATTAAACGTACAAAATCCATTAGCAACCTTTCTACTGCAAAAATAGCCTACCATTCTCTGTTTGAAACATATATCAGGTACGGCCTCATTGTTTGGGGAGGAACTTCAGCAAGAAATCTTCAGAGTTTTTATACAGCAAAAGAGGGCCGTAAGCTGAGCTGAATATCAGAGAAAGTTGTAGAGAAGCTTTCAAGACTCTGAAGATTATGACATTAATAAATTTATATATAAAAGAAGTTATCCTGTATGCCAATGGGAAAAATTTACACAAAATAGACAGTTCCATGGATACAATACTTGACATGGTACAAGATACTGTCTCCCAGCTCACCATCTCACCCAATATGAAAAGAAACCGTCCTACATGGGCATGAAGCTGCACAACCTACTGCCAGAAGAACTGAGATGCCACACTGGGAGAAGAACTACCAGAATGGCTGATCAACAATCCATTCTATACATTGACCGAGTTCATGGAAAGAAGACAATAAATATTTCTTTTTAACCATCCAGCAGACGCCATTTCAATACTTGATGTATTTTGAAAATAAAGCATATTTGTATTTGTATGGACATTGGCCAAGAATACATCCTTACAAAATATAGACGTATGGCAACAAACCCTATATAATATCCCTATATCAATATCCCTATCAATATCAATATCCCTATATAATAGGGATATTGACTAAAACCGAGTTAACTTTTCAAGTAACTTATTATAGAAAGTAAATAAATTTACCCTTGCGGTAAAAGTTTTGCAACCGGTACAAACTAATTATTATCAAATTGATCTCAAATGAACTTTTTTCACTTTCTAGCAACCCAATTGAGAATGTAAATTATTACAATGTAACACTACGTGTATTGGTTGCCGACATACAGCATTCTGCGGAGTTAGCTTCTTTATTGACAGTAAAAAATATTATTAACAAGATAAAAATGTCTGTAAAGAACCTAACTTAACTCTGCAGAGCACTATATAACGGCAATATCCCGTATATTATGATTTAATGCAACGAGTATTAGTCGCCAACATACAGCGCTATGCGGAGTTAAATTAGGTTGGTTATTGATAGTATAAAATATTATTAACAAGATAAAAATATCAATAACAAACCTTACTGAAATCCGCAGAGAGGTGTACCTGTATGTCTGCAATATCCCGTATATTACGATGAAACGCTACATGTATTCGGTGCTGACATACAGTAGTCTGCGTAGTTAAGTTAGGTTCTTTATTGATAGTATAAAATATTATTAACAAGATAAAAATATTACCAAAGAACCTAAATCAACCCCGCAGAGCACTGTATGTGGGCAATATCCCAGCATATTACGAAGTGATATAATGTTACGTTATTATTCCAGTCAGCTGTTTACGACATTCAAAAAACACTGCTAAAAATTAGCATTTTATACCCCAAATTCTTATGAAATATCCTGTTTCTCCCCGCCTAGAACCCTGATTCCAACAGAATTCAATGTTGACTTGATTTTACAGAGTCACTTATTTCAGCCAAAAAAATGTTAGAAAACGTTTTTTTTCTTAATTATGTAGTTAGAGAGTGAAATAAATGTATTTGGGTGATTTTTTCCCCACCTTAAAGCCCGATTCTCACCGATCCCCTAGCTAGACCGGGTGGTTTTAGAATGTCATATTATAGCCTAAAAACGTTAAAAAAATATATTGTCTCAATTAAGTTGTTAGAAAGTGAACAATTTCATTTGAGATCAATTTGAAATAAAATAGTTTGTACTGGGAAACTTTTACCACCCCGGTAAATTAATTTATAGTTAAGGTAGGGCTTACCTTGGTTTTATTGGTTGCAATGATTATATTCCTTGAAACCCTGAACTTGAGATACATCACTGATGAAATATTATCCGCTTCATGTTTGAGATGACAGGCGATCTGCAATATCATAAACAAAGACTATAATAGGCCTTAACCCTGGAGCACTGGCGCCAAGTCTCACAGATCGAGGGTTGTTGTTTTGACCACTGTGGTGGGGCGGCGGGGCTGAAATGCAAGTTGTTCCCAATAGCCTCTTCCATTCTCAAGCCAGTCATGCCCCAGTAGTCATCGTAGCGTTATAAGTGTTGCTGTTAGAGTTATTAGCCATTTGGGTCTGTCAGACTTGGTGCCAGTGCTGGTGTAAGACTTTTTTTTATGTGTACGCTTTTTGTTTTGTTTATAAATTAGGATAGTGACTATATAAATAGGTCAAAATAGTGCAAAGCCAATGATTTAGAAATAGATTTATTAGTTTTTAAGTAACCATGGCCTCACTGGCCATGGTTATGGTGGATCCGCTCTAGATCTGCTTCACTAGCAGATCTAGAGCGGATAAGAAATTTTTTGGATGAGGTTGAAAGAGAAGTTTTGGAGGAAGAATATGATGTGTCGGATTCCGATGAAATTGACAATATGGAAGTTTTTGAGGAAGACACTGACACGGAACAAGAGAGTGAAGACTATGAAATCGTAATGGAGGTAGATGATCAACCCTAACTTAGTATCCAACATAGAAGAGGTCCCAGTTATGCTGGGAAAGATATGCCATTTTGGAGAATGAACTTTTGTCATGTTAAGAATTAAATTATGGTTTATTGGTGTTTTTTTCTTAGTTTGGTTATAAAAAACTTGGTAATCTACCGCTTGTGTCGATCTTCCAATTTTTAAGAGGTATTTTTTATAAAATTAAAAAACACTGTACTTTTTACAAGGGTTATATAAAATGTTCATTAAAATTATATAAAAAAAAGATTTTTTTGTTTTGTTTTTACCAAATTATGTTAATATAATAAGAAAATGACAGTATAAATACATGTTAACTTTTTTTTTCTTATTCAACCAACATTTGAGCAACATTACACAATGGGTCTGTGAGACTTGGCGCCAGTGCTCCAGGGTTAAAATACCTACATGGATCATATTTTGTACATTTTCTTCATTCATGGGACACTGAGCAAATGACATGGGTACTTTAATGTGAATATGAACTAAGGGTGAATATGATTTACATAATTGATTACACAATATGTAATTTTTATACTGACAAAATTCCCAGGGTCATTAGGTTCATAGCCCAACAAAAGAAGACAACTCTTCTCAAGTATTTTAAATTACAAAAATATGGCAGTTAACGACAGGATAAGCTTAACACACCGACGTAATTTGCATAAGCTTAGGAACATATAAAATAAACTTACCTGCTAATCTTAAAAACTGAGCATGTTAGTTTCACGTATAGGCAACTAACATGATGAATGTTATTTAAAAAAAATATTTAAAACAAATAAATGTAGTACTAGAATTTATGGTATTATTGACTTTCTCAAATATAATAATATATCTGTGATATAATAAGTATACGTGTTCAAATGAGAATGAAGAACGTGGTTGAATATATGCTGATATGCGTAAAACTAAAACTAAACAATGGATACAAGACACAAGCGACTCAGACGGGTCAAGTAACCTTCCTGAAGCTAGCTAACGAATCTAATGAGTCTACGTTGCCGACTGACCACGTGAATGCTGTCAATTTGACTGCTGCTGTGTCTTTTCGTTCGATAGCTAAGTGTATACCCATAGATGAACGATCCGTTTTACTCTGGTATACCACAGAGGAAATCCAACAGTATAAAATTACTTTAGAGTAACCTTTTAGGTTTAGGGCTCACTATTAGCATAGATGATAGATAGACTTCTATTCATAATCAATGCTATTAGCGAATTTCCTATAGGGAAGAAGCTATTACCGTAGGCCTCATGGCAAGACTTAAGCCCGGGACCATGTTATTTATTCGTCTTTAGGTGCCTAGAGACCAAAAACAATATATATCTCTATATATAAAATTATCTCTATATATAAAATTGAATGTATGTCTGTCTGTCTATCTGTCTGTATGTCATTTATGCGTTGCCAAACTACTCATCCGATCGCCATGAAATTTTAGAAAGTTGCTCTATATGTGTCCGGGAAGGTTTTAGTGAAAAAAGATTTTCGAAAACCCCATAAGTTTCCATTTTATGGTGTTTTAAATTTCTAATGTTAACCTTATGGAGAGTAAGTTTGTTTACAAATTGTCTACAATGAAAACATTTGATTTCTTAGTTACAGCTGATTGGTTTACTTTCCATTAGCAATACCGTATGCTTTACTATCCAATGTCATGGATCCAATGTCATTAGAACATGGCCAATCTTAAAGTTAACATGTGTTTACTGTGAGGCGTTACGAAGTTCGCCGGGTCAGCTAGTATAAATATATATATATATATATATATATATGTGTGTGTGTGTGTGTGTGTCTGTGAACAAAATAACTCTCGTAAAAATGGTCCGATCGAGACCAAATTTGGTAGAAACATGTATTATTACAATTGCTCGGACGAGATCGTAATCCAGACATATCGGTCTATCTGAAGGGATAGTTTGAGGGGGTTTTGTACCTCAAAAATGGTGTTTTTGCATTTTTACCACGTAATTTTTAAAAATTTCTAATTTTATCTTTCACCATTAGAATCAGCTTAAAAACTGCACGTTTAATTTTCTTAAAAGTTTTTCTCTATCTCCAACGGTTACTGAGATATTAAAAAATCTAAACACAGTACGTTGTATTTTGGGGATCCAATGTTAATCTTATGGAGGATAAGGAAAAATTAATATTTCCCATATCTCTATATATAAAATTGAATGTATGTCTGTCTGTATGTATGTCCTTTAAGCGTTGCCAAACTACTCATCCGATCGCCATGAAATTTTAGGATATTGCTCTATATGTGTCCGGGAAGGTTTTAGTGAAAAAAGATTTTCGAAAACCCCATAAGTTTCCATTTCATGGCGTTTTAAATTTCTAATGTTGACCTTATGGAGAGTAAGTTTGTTTACAAAATGTCTACAATGAAAACAATTGATTTCTTAGCAACAGCTGATTTGTTTACTTTCCATTAGCAATATGCTTTACTATTTAACGCCATCTGAATCATTCATTAATGTAAAACTATGAAGTAAATGTGTACTGTAAAAAATGAACAGATTTATTCACCACGTTAATAGTTTACGGTTTTGGGGGGTTATGTATTTATATTTTCATTTTCTGTCTGTTTAAAATCACGTGTTTATGTGATAATTAAAATATTTATATTATTACGTTTATTATAATAATCAGCTGTTGTATATCTTTCCTATAAAATCCGTATTACAGTTAGGTTTGGTTTGAGTTTGGATTGGATTTGAAAGCTGTGAATTAATCCTCAGATTTATTCGTTTTACGGAAATGTTATTAATCATACTTATCGTTTCAGTACTGTTATTCACTAAGCCGCGACCCAGAATATATAACCTTACACAATAAAGCCGTAATGCTATTCAACTTAAGAACATGGCCACTCTTAAAGTTGACCTGTATATACTGACAGGCGTTACGAAGTTCGCCGGGTCAGCTAGTCAATCAATATTTTTGGATTAAACTTGGTATTTACCTTCATGTTTTTGATACCCACCCGTTTATGCTTAAAAATCATAGTTTATGTGTTTTGGCAGAAAATCTGCGTACTCTTTTCCCATGTTATTCATATAGGGAATAGGCAAACTCCTTTATTTATGGATATATGTTTATGAAAATTGGTATAAATGTTAAAAATAAAAATTGTTTATGGTAGAAATGCCTACTTTCAGTGTTCCTCACAGCAGAAACCTTACTTTTTCTTATGTTAATCTTATGGCAAATAATTCTCATGTTTATGGGCAGATTTTTATAAAACTTGTCATATATTATTATTATTTTAGAAATTCGCAGAGTACGCAGGACTGCTGTGACGAGGGTATTATAACATCTCACTGACGCTCAGTAACAATTTGGATAAGAGATTTATTTATGGTAACAATAAATTCTGGGGAAAATATGAAGGATTTTATGATTAAGTATTTAGAGGGATGGCAATATTGTACATGAGGAATGATAAAAAGGCAGATATTTATAATAATTAAATTTATTTAGCAGAAATCAAGAGCCAAAGCTTTTTTAAATCCAAATATTAAATTTCAAAATTACAATGACTAAATAGTTTTGTTTGATTTATAATGATATAATGGTTTTATAATGGACTCTTGCACAAATGTCCTCATCAGTATGTGAATACAAATATGCTTACCGTGTAAAACATTTTCTACATCTGAGACATTTGTAAGGGTGTTCAACAGTGTGTAAATACAAATGTACCCTCAGATCACGTTTATAAAAAAAAAATTGTTCACAAGCAGGACATTGATAAAACTTGCTGGTATATGATAAAATATGGTCTCTTAATCTCTTGGCATTTCTAAAAGACTCTTTACAAATTGTAGGACATTTATAAAGGTCAATATTCATATGTTTTTTCAGAGCACTAGCCAATGTAAAATATTTTCCAAAGGTCGGACATTTATGATGGTTTTTACCAGTATGTGAATACATAATATGTTTTAATATATTCTTGTCGCATATAACATTTTCCACATGTAAGACATTTCTATGGGCATTCACCAGTATGTACAAGCATATGTGTTTTTAGTTGACTAGCCTGTGCAAAACATTTTTTACAAGACTGACATTTATAAGGGCTTATACCAGTATGTACAAGCTTATGTGTTTTCAGAGTACTAGAGTGCAAAACATTTCTCACATGTCGGACATGCATAAGGACGCTCACCAGTATGTACAAGCAAATGGTGGAACAGTGTTATTGTTTTTGAATAATAAACCACTTTCTGATTTTATTACTTGCCAAGCAGCCTTACACATATTATCTGAACTATTGATAAATTACTCATTATGCTTTATTTTGACCTCTCTAATTTTATGTTTATATTCTTTTCTATAAAATGACAGTGTTTTCTTTAATTAATCATGGCAATCTAAATCAGGCACTTTTATTAAATTTGCAAGAAAAATAATGGTATTTCGCATTTTGTTTAAAGTCTCGTCAAACCATTTATTTTTTATTTTACATTTATAATCATGTCTTATTTTCATAGATATTCTAGGACAGTTCAGATTAAACAAATAAACCCACAGTGTCAAGGAGAAATTCAAAAGCAATATTGACATCAAAATAATTAAAAACAGGTTCCCAATCTGTGTTACATAAACTCAAAGCAAACATATCAAGGTTTTCTTGATTAAGTTTCCTAAAAGATTTCTTGGGGAGGAACGTCCGAGGGCAACAAGATCCTAGTTCTCCAGAAAAAGGCAATAAGAGCACTGACTGGCCTTGGTCCCCGAGACATCTGCAAAGAAACTTTTAAATTACTTAAATTCCTAACTGTACCAGTGCTCTACATCCATGCTGTGGCAGTTTACACCATCCAGCTAGACCTTCCCAGAAATGAGGACTTACATTCCTATCAAACTAGAAGAGCAAATGACTACAGTCTTCCTGCCCACCACACAACCCAGTTCAGCAAGCAACATTGGAAGCAAAATTATAAATGCACTGCCTCAAAATCTGAGAATATGACAACTGAGAGCTTCAAGAAACACTTTCAAGACTGGCTGGCAGAGCCTATCCATACTGTAAAAGAATTCTTCGACCTGATGTGAAAAAGCAAGCTGACCCACTGCAATGTAAAGCAATATTAGAACCTACCTGACACAATTGTATTCTTTAATGAAATGTCAACAAAGAATATTGTCTATCAATAGTTAATTAATTGAGTATTTAGTTAAATTTGTTTATTTGAAAACTAATATATTTATCATCATAATATGTCAATATTTTGTACCAGAGATACTATTGTCTGGCGAGTCTATTTATGTAGAAACCCAGTCATGATAAATCAGATTTTAGTTTTAAAAACTATCTAAAAATCATTTTTTTTAACATTTCCCAAAGCAATCATCTTTTCTTTCCATAAATGATATAAGTTTGTAGTTATTTTTATTCTCTCTTGCTATTGACGACATAGGTATTTGATAAAAAAAGGTTTTTGACAAAAACACAGCAGAAATTAACATTTCATAACAAGCATTAGTAGGTAGTTTTAAACTTCTCACTGATATAAAGCTGATACAAAATTTCCATCATTATACTATAGCATACATATCTTTAAAAAATTAAATTATTTTGGTTTTAATCCCATGACAAAATTTTGTTATGGACAGATAAAGCCTACTTTCAGTGTTTCTCGCAGCAGCAAACCTGCATATTTTTTCCCATGTTAATCTTATGGAGTATAGGCAAATAGCTCTCATATTTATCAACAGATATTGATCAAACTTGTCATATATTATTGATTTGGAAATTCAATGAGTACACAGATCTACTGCGACGTGGGTATTTAGTTGTGCTTCCTGCACTATAACTTGTCGTGAAACAACAGTCAAAACAGTCTGAAGGTTACTTAACCTCCTCCACTGTATTTTAAATTTTAATCGGGTGAAGAGAAATGAATCAGTAGAATGAATGTTTCTAATTCCATTTTTGACCATATTATGCCGCTAAACATTAAATTTAGCACTAAAGTTTACAACATGTAGTAAAATACTGCTGAATGTTGTCGACTACCAGTTCCTGGATTAGCATATCTACCTGGGTTGCCATTTAAAAACGTAATCTAATCTAATATATGGACATTACATATTTTTACCTTTATATTGTATGGACATTGGCCAAGAATACATCCTTACAAAATACAGACGTATAGCACCCCTATTATATAGCGATATTGGCTACAACACAGTTAACTTTTCAAGTAACTTATTAGTTCCTGGTGACCAAGCTTTGCTCATACATAATAAGACATGTATTAAAAATTAAAGCACGTTTATTACTCAATGAAAATGGTTTGTATATATATTTAAAACACAAACCATTTTCATTGAGTAATAAACGTGCTTTAATTTTTATAATATGTCTTATTTTACATATATATATATATATATATATATATATATATATATATATATATATATATATCTTGATGTTTGTAGAAATGTGTCAAATGACTTAATACAAATTATTCAACTGGTTTTTGATAGTATAAATGAAAATGAAAAGTTATGCGAATTTAAACAAAAATACAAAAATTCGCATAACTTTTCATTTTCATTTATACTATCAAAAACCAGTTGAATATATATATATAGTACCTGTACCTGGTGACCGAGCTCTGCTCGGATAGAATAAGACATGTATTTTAGAAGTTAATTAGCAAAATTAAAATAAATTTATTGCTCAATGAAAACATTTATGTGGTTTAAATAAAACCGTTTTCATACACCTTAATTAATATGGCACAAACCCTGAACAAAAATGTGATTCTCCGAACGGGGATCGACCTCACGACCACCAACTCGTGAGTCCTGAGCGCTAGCCACTATACTACGATTTCGGTTAAATTATTGCCGTCGCTTTTGGTTTTGGCCAACCTCAATTATTTTAGCAGATCTTATGCTGAATTTAATTGCGCTACTAACTGAGCTACGGCGTCGGCCAAGTTCGTGTCGTCGTTTAAGAGTTTTTGGCCAACCTCAATTGCTTTAGCTAATCTTATACTGAATTTAAATGTCCATACAGTTTGTTATTATCATCCTGTGATCAACTGATTTTGCTAGAAAAGGAATGAGAATTGAAAAGCAAAAGAGAAATTTAATTTACACTAGTAATTGGTTTGTTACAGTGGCTTCAAGCAATAGAATGAATACGTTTTCTTTCAAAACACCAAAGATTTTGGAAATAATTTTCTCTTCTTTTATTTCGCACAGTTATTTTACTCTTTAGTTTTTACAATTAATTTGATAATTTTTCATTCATTTTCATTTATTTCATTTCATTTTATTTTATTTTTTATATTTTATTTTTTTCATTTAATTTTTTCATTTTATTTTCAAATAAAAAAAAATGTTGATGCAAAACCTCTATTCACATATTGTTCACCACCATCTTCAATCAACAGCTGTCAAACGGTTTCAAACAGATGTTTTGATATATATATATATTTGCACACAGATCTCGAAAATAGCACTATTGATTTTTTTTTTATTTTGGAAATAACTAATTTCTAAGTAGAAAATAAGTTCTAGATAGGTCTAATATCTAGGAAAATTCCAGTTTACATTTAATATTAAATTTAAAATCTAAAAATTAAACATTACGCTTATGGAGAATCAAATGTAAACAATACAAACCAAAACATCTGTTTATAACCATTTGACAGTTCTTGATTGAAGATAGTGGTGAACAATATGTGAATAGAGGTTTTGCATAAATATTTATTTTATGTATGTAATATATGAAAAATTATCAAATTTGTAAACAATTTGTAAAACCTTAAGGGTAACATAACTGTGCGATATAAAAGCTGTATAGATAATTAAACAGTAAATGATCGGCTAAAACAATTGAGGTTGGCTAAAAGACCCTAAACAGCGTCACTCATTTGGCAGACGCCGTAGTACAATGGTAGCGTGTTAGCCTTGTAACCCGAAGGTCGCAAATTCCATTCCCATCAATGGGCAATACTATTTGTTCAGTGTTATGTTAATTATAGTGTATTAAATCGGTTTTATTTAAACCTCATAAATGTTTACATTGAGTAATAAATGTGTTTTAATTTTTTTAATTAACTTGTATAATACATATCCTATGCTATACGAGCAAAGCTCGGTCACTAGGTACTCTAATCTAATATATGGACATTCCATTTTTTTAACTATATATTGTATGGACATTGGCCAAGAATACATCCTTATGGCAGAATACAAACGTATGGCAACCCTATTATATAGGGATATTGGGATACACAGTTAACTTTTCAAGTAACTTATTATAGAAAGTAAATAAATTTACCCTTGCGGTCAAATTTTTGCACCCAGTACGAACTTATTACTATCAAATTTATCTCAAATGAACTTTTTCACTTTCTAGCAACCCAATTGAGAAGATACGCTCCATGGAAGAACCGAATTTTGACGTTTTAAGCTCAAATATGAGACTCTGATACCACACCGTCTTGTTGGGGATCATCGGGGTTCTGGGCAGGGGAAAAAACACTCATATGCATTTAATTCACTTTCTAATACAAAGTTGATAAGAACAATGCGGCGGAACAAAGGTTTTTCCGATGTTTTCTAATTTTATTTGACGGAAATCAGACACTATAACATCCAGCCTAACTTGACGTCTGCATGAATTGAGATTCCAAGCGGTGAGACATGAGGGATGATAAAAAGGCTGATATATATAATAATTTAGTTTATTTAACAGAAATCAAATACCAAAGTTTTTTTTAAAATCTAAATATTAAATTTCCAAATTACAATGACTATATAGTTTTGTTTGATTTATAATGATATAATGGTTCAAACTACTGATCCGTTTCAAAAATGTTCAATGTGTCTTGCACAAGAGTCCTCACCAGTATGTGAATACAAATATGATTACCGTGTAAAACATTTTCCACATCTGAGACATTCGTAAGGGTGTTCACCAGTGTGTAAATACAAATGTACCCTCAGATCACTTTTATAAAAAAAAAAACATTTTCCACAAGCAAGACATTGATGAGACTTGCTGGTATATAATAAAATATGGTCTCTTAATCTCTTGGCGTCTTTAAAATCTTCTTTACAATTTTTTGGACAGTTTATAAAGGTGAGTATTCATTTGTTTTCTCAGAGCACTAGCCAATTAAATATTTTCCAGACATCGGACATTAATGAGGGGTTTTACTAGTATGTGAATACATAATATGTGTGTAAATGTTTTCTTTTCTTACAAAACATTTTCCACAAGTAAGACATTTGTAAGGGCGTTCACCAGTATGATAATACAAATGTACCCTTAGGTCTCGTTTATAACAAAAAAATTGATAACATACTGGACATTTATAAGATTCCTTACCAGCATGTACAAGCATATGTCTTTTCAGACTACTAGAAAATGCAAAACATGTTTCACATGTCGGACATTTATATGAGCGTTTATTAGTATGTACAAGCATATGTGTTTTCAGATGACCAGCCTGTGCAAAACATTTTTCACATGTCGGACATGTATAAGGGCGCTCACCAGTATGAACATGCATATGTGTTTTCAGGGTACCAGCATGTGTAAAACATTTCCTACATATCGGACATTCATAAGGGCGCTCACCAGTATGTACAAGCATATGTGATTTCAGGTAAGCAGCATGTGCAAAACATTTTTCACATATGGAACATTTATAAGGGCGCTCACCAGTATGTACAAGCGTATGTTTTTTCAGGTGAGCAGCCTGTGCAAAACATTTTTCACATGTCGGACATGTATAAGGGCGCTCACCAGTATGAACAAGCATATGTGTTTTCAGGGTACCAGCATGTGTAAAACATTTCCTACATATCGGACATTCATAAGGGCGCTCACCAGTATGTACAAGCATATGTGTTTTCAGGTGACCAGAATGAGTAAAACATTTCTTACATATCGGACATTGATAAGGGCGCTCACCAGTATGTACAAGCATATGTATTTTCAGGGTACCAGCCTTTGCAAAACATTTTTCACATGTCGGACATTTATAAGAGCGCTCACCAGTATGTACAAGCATATGTTTTTTCAGGTGACCAGCCAATGCAAAACATTTTTCACATATGGAACATTTATGAGGGCGCTCACCAGTATGTACAAGCATATGTGATTTCAGGTTACTAGCCTGTGCAAAACCTTTTTCACATGTCGGACATGTATAAGGGCACTCACCAGTATGTACAAGCATAATATGTGTTTTCAGGGTACCAGCCTGTGAAAAACATTTTTTACATGTCGGACATGTATAAGGGCGCTCACCAGTATGTACAAGCATATGTGTTTTCAGGTGACCAGCAAGTGAAAAACATTTTTTACATGTCGGACATGTATAAGGTCGCTCACCAGTATGTACAAGCATATGTGTTTTCAGGGTACCAGCCTGTGAAAAACATTTTTTACATGTCGGACATGTATAAGGGCGCTCACCAGTATGTACAAGCATATGTGTTTTCAGGTGACCAGCAAGTGAAAAACATTTTTTACATGTCGGACATATATAAGGTCGCTCACCAGTATGTACAAGCATATGTGTTTTCAGAGTACTAGAACGTACAAAACATTTTTCACATGTTGGACATTTATGAGGTCGCTTACCAGTATGTACAAACATGTTTTTTATTAGATTACTTGACCATGCAAAACATTTTACATGACTGACATTTATAAGGGCTCTCACCAGTATGTACAAGCTTATGTGGTTCAGATCACTTTTTCAAAGCATTATTTTAAATTTTATGAATGATCGACACTATCTTTGTTTTCATTAGAAACTTATTTCCATTTCAAGGTTTGCTTAGGTTTTTTTCAGGTTTTCTTCTTACTCTTGATAGTTATTTTGGCAAAATTTATACTCTGAAAAGATAAAACATTTTAGAATTTCAAACACATTCATGTAAAACATAAAATGTTCATTCAAACTGATTAATTCATCAACACAGACAGACACATGCAAGTTTTCTTCAGAAATTAATGAGAATATTTAAATTTTGTGGACTTGGAGAGTCTGATTATTAAAAATTTTATTTTTATCTTGGTAAACATGGTATACTCCGAAGTAACATGCGTTACACACAGTCAATCACATAATCATCATGCTGGCAAACACACATAGCCGCTGGTTTCATAAGAATAATTTAAGAAAATATATGTATAATACTGTATATACACATGCATAGGAGAATATATATTCAACTATTGACATTAAAAACACAGATATTATGTATACTGTATTTATTAACTCTAATACTTTATATGATCATTAATCATTAGTTAATTAATTGAGTATTTAGTTACAGAAATGATTTGTAAATTTGTTTATTTGAAAACTGTCATTATAATATATCAATATTTTGTAACCGGAGATACTAGCGAATTTCCAAATCAATTATATCATAATATATAAGTTTCATAAACATCTGTTCATAAATAAAGGGGGTTTTCTATTCTCTTATATGATTAACATGGGAAAAGAGTATGCAGGTTGGCTGCCATGATAAACACATAAACAATGATTTTAAGCATAAATGGATAGATCTCAACTACCTGAGGCTAAATATAAAGTTTCATCCAAAAATATTGATTGATAAGTGAAATATTAATTTTTCTGTACCCTCCATAAGATTAACATTGTAGCCCGAAAATACAACGTACTGTGTTCAGATTTTTTAATATCTCGGTAACCGTTGGAGATAGAGAAAAACTTTAAGGAACTAAACTGTATAGTTTTTAAGCTGATTCTAATGGTAAAAGATATAATTTAAAAGATTTAAAATTTTTTACAATCCAATACTATCGTACGAACAAGGTTTGTATATATATATATATATATATATATTTGCACACGGATCTACATAGGTCTAATGTCCAGGAAAATTCTTGTTTTCTTGTAATATTAAGTTTAAAATCTAAAAATTTAACATTACGCTTATGGAGAATCAAAATGTAAACAATACAAATCAAAACATCTGTTTGTAACCGTATGACAGTTGTTGATTGAAGATGGTGGCGTACAATATGTGAATAGAGGTTTTGCATTAATATTTATTTTATGTATGCATATGTATAAATGTAAAATGATCAAATTACTAAACAATTTGTAAAAACTAAAGGGTAAAATAACTGTGCGACATAAAAGCAGAGAAAAGTATTTCTAAAATCTTTAGTGTTTTGTTCTTTATTCTTTTTATATTCCCGCCGCAGGTTTGCTGCAATATGTCTTCGGCAATATGCCTCATGGTTTGTACTGCCGCTCCACAATCACATGTTTGATCGTCTGTCAGGCACCATTTTGACCGCCAATAATTGCATCTACCTACTCCTGTGCGGAAACGATTGATAAGAGACCATTGTTTCCGAGGAAGAGTCATACCATTTACCAGTACTGTTGGGTCTCATATTACAGAGGAGTTCTGCCTAATAAAGTTATCCCAAGATGCATTCCACTCTTTATCAGCTGTATAATCTTCAGCAATTAACTGAGAAGCTGTCTGCATTGGTGGGGCCTAGACTTTAGGCGGTTGGGGTGAGGTAACAAGTCCTGCATAATTGGGAGTTTGGGCTCTCTGATAATCTTCTCGTATTCTCTCTTCAGGTATGCCTTGCGTCTTACATTGGGTGGGGCTATATTACACAGCACTGGGAGCCAAGGAGTAGGTGTGGCCATTAGAGTACCACTGATGGTCCTCATAACCCTATTCAGTTCGACATCCAAGCTCTTAACATGCACACCGTTAAGCCACACAGGTGCACAATACTCAGCTGCAGAGTAAACCAGGGATAATGCAGAGGTCCGTAGAACTCTAGCATTTGCCCCCCAAGATGTTCCTGCGAGATACTGCACTATGTTCGACCTGGTTCTTACTTTTGCAGCAGTCTTGGTTAAAAGACTTTTAAATGTCAAGGTGCGGTCCAGTGTGACTCCCAGATACTGAGGTCGTTTGTTGTGTTTGAGAGGTACATTGTTGAAGGAGACATTCAATTCAGTGTCGGCAAGTCGGTTATTTATACGGAAACAAGCTACTTCGGTTTTAGATGGGTTGGGCTTTAGCTTCCAAGTCCTAAAGCAATTATTGAGAATTGAGAGATCATTGGTGAGTGAGAGTTCAGTTTGTTTTAAGTCATCATTTTGTGAAGCCAGAGCAATGTCATCAGCATAGATGAATTTCCGAGACTGTGTTGCTGGAACATCGCTTGTGTAGACATTGAATAGTAGGGGTGCCAGGACTGAACCCTGTGGCAGGCCATTCCTCAGTGTGCGGAACTTACTCTCTTTCTGGCCCAGAAAGACCTTGATCAGCCTGTTGTTCAACATAGAGTTTAGGAGGCGCTGTAATGCCCTGCATGGGATTTAGCTTGTAGAGTTTAACCAACAGCCCCTTCCTCTAGACCGTGTCATAAGCTGAGGACAGATCAATGAATGCAGCACCTGTTTTTTCTTTTTCTTATGGAATCCATTTTCAATGAATGAAGTGAGGGCCAGCACCTGGTCACAGCAATTTCGGCCAGGCCTGAAACCAGCTTGTTCAACTGGAATGAATTCATTCAGAATTGGTGATAGTCTATTGTATAGTAGACGTTCAAGTAGCTTATAACTAACACTCAGAAGGGCTATTGGTCGATAGCTTTTGACACAGCTCTGATCTTTGCCTGGCTTCAGCACCGCAATTATTTTCGATTTTTTGAAGGTTGCTGGCAGGTCCCCACAGGACATTATGTTGTTGAAAAAAAGAGAGAAGCCACAGTCTCACTTTAGGTCCAATATTTTTTAGAAATTCAGGAAAGACTTCATCCATGCCTGCAGCCTTTCCAGTAGGCAGCACAGAGACAGCCCTCTCTAGCTCATCCATTGTGAATTCTTTTGAAATTTCCAGAGGGGCCCTCCTTCTTCTTTTTTATCATATTAAACTCGTCTGAAATGAGTTTGTCTGAGGGTTGGTGACTTAATTTGGAAAGACCTGCAATATGTTAACTATAGATCTAGTATCAGGTTGAGACAATGCTTGTTTTGTCATGAGCTTTCCAGTAGAGAGTTTTCTCAGCAGTGACCATGATTTACGACTACTGTGAATGAAATCAAGAGATTCAACTGTCTTCACCCACTTATCTTGTCTAGCTCTGTTAAGGTTCTGAATCAACTGGTCAGCAGTCTCATGGTTACCAGTATTGTTGAACTCTTTGTAAAGATTGTCACACTCTTCATTCCAGCCTGGAACATACTCTCTTCTAAACCCACTTGGGATTGCCTTCTTAGCTGAAGAGAGAATCAACCCCACAAATCGATCATAGTTTTTTACTAGAGGAGGAATGAAACGGATTGCAGTTTCAAGCCTGTCGGAGTAGGATTTCCAGTCAGCTTTATTAAAATTCCACCTAGGCCGAGGATGAGATCTAGTCACCGGAAGCAATATCCCTATTACCACCAGAACAGGCCTGTGCTGCGAATGAGGAAAATTCCCTAAAACCTTCTTGCTAGCGTGCATTGGCTTGCCACTCTGGTCTGAGGAGCAGAAACTCAGGTCTGGAGAGTAGCCTCAGGCCCAACGTGCTGAGAAGAAGGTACTGTGTCAGCTAACAATCTGATCTAATTATTAAATGATGTTGTTGTTCAACTACGGTGATTATTCCTTTTATAATTTTATTTCATAGATAAGTGGTCATACATAAGTTAAACATTTTGGTTTATGCCACCTCAGGGGAAGAGAAATTAATTTTAAATCAGTAGAATGAATGTTTCTAAACCCATTTTTGACCATATTATGCCGCTAGACATTAAATTTAGCACTACAGTAACATTTAGTAACATACTGCTGAATGTTGTCGACTACCAGTTCCTGGATTAGCATATCTACCTGTGTCGCCATTTAAAAACGTAATATAATCTAATATATGGACATTACATATTTTTACGTATATATTGTATGGACATTGGCCAAGAATACATCCTTACAAAATACAGACGTATGGCAACCATATTATATAGGGATATTGGCTAAAACACAGTTAACTTTTCAAGTAACTTATTAGTACCTGGTGACCGAGCTTTGCTCATATAGAATAACCCATGTATTATAAAAATTAATTAGAAAAATTAAAACACATTTATTACTCAATGAAAACATTTATGTGGTTTAAATAAAACTGATTTAATACACCATAATTAGTATAGCACTGAACAAAAAGTACTGCCTCTGATGGGGATGGAACTCGCGACCTTCGGTTTTAGTGGCCAACACTCTACCACTGGGCTTTAAGGACTTTTAGCCGATCATTTACTGTTTAATTATCCATACAGTTATTATTAGCCTGTGATCGTCTGATTTTGTTAGAAACGGAATGAGGATTAAAAGCAAAAGAGAAATTTACGTTTTCTTTTAAAACACAGAAGATTTTGGAAACACTTTTTTCTGCTTTTATTTTGCTCAGTTATGTTACCCTTAAGTTTTAACAGATTGTTTAGTAACCTGATAATGTTGCATTTATTACATACATAAAATAAATATTTATGAAAACCTCTTTTCACATATTGTTCCCCACCATCTTCAATCAAGAACTGTCAAACGGTTATAAACAGTTGTATTGTATTATTGTTTACATTTGATTCTCCAAAAGCGTAATGTTAAATTTTTAGATTTTAAACTTATATTACAAGAAAACCAGAGTTTTCCTAGACATTAGACCTATCTAGAACTTATTTTCTATTCGTATATTAGTTATTTCCAAAATTTAAAGAAATTCCTTAGAGCCCTTTTCGAGATCCGTGTGCAAATATATATACAAACCTTGCTCGTATTACAGTATTGGATAGAAAGTAAATAAATTTACCCTTGCAGTCAAAGTTTTGCACCCGGTAAGAACTAATTATTATCAAATTGATCTCGGGTCCCTTTCATTAGGGTCCAATTCGATCCAAAACCTTAAAATAGAGAAATAAACTCTGTTTCATAGGATCCAATTTCAATCGAACCAAAAGTGCTGGATTTGCGTCAGAGAAATTGAAGGAGATAAAACATACTGGGGTTGCTTCTTCAAGTTGAAGGCGTTCTGAATTGTTCGTACAATTCACTGCTGAATTTGCTGGTGAATTCAGAAGTGAATGGCGTTAATAAGTATAGTATAGTACTGTAATAAGTAATAATAAGTAAGTGTTCTATTTTGGAAAACCACAGTCAAGTATTTCAAAATAATAATTTTAAACCATAATATACGCAAAACATAACGTCATTGTCTTTCTAATAATATATAACATTTTATTATTTCTAATATATGCTGAACAGGTACGCTTATTACACTTTCTTCTGTACCACAAAAATATTTTTTGTTTGAAGTCGGATTGTATACGGGTTTATGACCCAGTGTTTGGAAGCAAGATAATATTGACGAAGTAATAACATTAAATTGTAAAAAATAAATGAAAAAACAACTCAGTTTAACCATACTGTATTTTTTTATATTATACACTATTTTTTCGTCATAAATTAGATTTTCTTAGCAGGTCTACTTGAGGTCAATACTAAATGTAGACCTTGTAATTTTGATACGTATGAAAGAAAATTAACTTAGAGTTTGCTCGTCATTATACCTTTTATTTATATTTTTATTTGCCTACGTAATGGTAGAAAACCCATGTTGTCCTGCGCTTATGCCATTTATGAAATAACGTTTACTATAGTTTTGAAAATTTTATTTTATTTTAATTTACTATACTATAGTTTTTATTTAATACTAAAACTTAGGACATGTTTCCAAATATTCAGGACAGAGCGCGAGTATTGAGTTAATCTGTAAACATAGTAAGTACTAAGGACATTTTTAATACGGAGGACGTTTGGATACATAAAGGACGTAATCTTTAAAAAACATAAAAGAATAACAATGTTTTATATGCATATCAATACATTTATTATAATGAGTATACATTTTAACCAGTGTATATCACAATACATAGTGTTCTTTAATTATTCAATTTGAAATTTCTACCTTGATTTCATTGTCATTTATACCTTGTTCTTGTGTTCTTGACACTATATATCTATAACATAAAAATGAATTGCAAAATGTGTTGGTAAGCGCATAACTCAACAACGTATGGACCAATTTGGCCAAATCTTTTTTTAAGATGTTCGTTGAAGTCCAAGGATGGTTCTTACGGCGAGAAAATATTGAATAATTGCCGGGAAAACCCTGAAAACAGCCCTTTTAAAAAGGATCCCATGTACTATGGAACTAGAACTTTGTTTCTTTTCAACAGCTGATTGCTTTACTATATCTGTTAGTTGAAGATATACAAAACAGATTGAAGCACTTGCATTTGTTTATGTTTTTTTTTATTTTGATTACATTTGTTTTTTTGGTTATACGGTAATTTTGACTAAATACCGATTATTCTAGCTGTCCCTGGGCGGGCCGTACAAACACAGTTTTCCATATCGTTACCAATACCACAATAATCTAGAGCTGTCTCGACACGATTAAAGTCTCCGTTACTAATTAATCACTCTTGGGGGTTCTTTTAGATACAATTTGCATGACTTTTGTGTTTACGCTATTTATTATAATGAAACAAGTGTAAAGTAGACAAAAAACGAATGCCGAACACAAAATGTAGAGGGTACGGAGAATATATGGGATATTCATTCATCACAAACCTCAATATCTCCTTTGTTAACGTTAGTCCTACAGTATAAGGTATAAGATTCTGGGGCTGAACGATCTTGATGAATTGAGGGATGTTTACGCTAGAAACACCTACTTTCAGTGTTCCTCACAGCAGCAAACCTACACACTCTTTCTCATGTTTATCTTATGGAGAATAGGCAAATAACTCTCATATTCATTGACATATAGGCCTTATGATAGAACGTGTCATATATTATTTATTATGGTATTTTTTTGGAAATTTGCTGAGTATGAAAGACTGTTGCGACGTGGGTATTGTTTAAGATTTTAAGCTTAATTTTTGTCATGATAATAGTTATTATTTTTTTCTCAACACAGAATCCTACAACCCATACAAACGACGGGCAATCAGCTACAGTAAGCGCCAGGAGAGAAGTCCGTTGAGCTCTAGCCAATAGGACACGGACGCGACCGCGCTGTTGCCATATTGTACGCTGCCTTTCGTTTTCAAGCAAAAAGTGTCAATAATGTCATTAAATACTATATTAACTAACATTTTTTACTATTTATTTGAGTTTGTGATTATGGTTATTAAGTTTTTAATTAGTTTATGTCAATGGAAATGAATAAATATGTAATAACCTGCATTTTATTCTAATGAACCGAAGATTGAAAATATAAATATATAATTTTTAAGGTTATTTACATATACAGTGCTACAAAAAATAAGGTTAGTAAAATGATTGAAAAATGAATGAAAATTTCTAAACCAAATGTAAGTCTTTGATTTGTATTACTTGAATCTAAATAATTTTATAGGCCTCATAACATGAAAGACTAAGTATTATTTTTGGTAGTCTGGATTTCAACCGATAGCCTACTCCTACTAAACATAAATAAAACAATATAATTTTCATATTTATTGATAGCCCATTTTATCTAGTTTTAAAAAATGCATTGTTTTATAGCCATAAAGTTATAAAGTGTGATTTTTATGACTATTTTCGTAAATGTCTGCGCCAAGTGTTAGAAATAACCTAGCGGTTATTATAGGGTTACGAATAAAATAGTATCACTAATAATAAATAATAATCTATAACTGTAATATAATTATCCATGTAGTGTAGATTTATATATATATACAGGGTGTTTCAGAATTCCCTACCAATACTCTAGGGCATTGTTCCTGGGTAAGAAACATATCTAAATATCATATTTAAATTGTCCGGAAGTCCTTAGTTACTCACACAGCCTCCATTTTGTTTTTTCACTTATAATATTTTTTATGAATAATGGTTAAACGTACAGAATTGAAACTTTGCACAAACATTTATGGCAAATAGACAAAGCTACAAAAAAATTATGACAATTTCTCAAATTCATAAAAAAAAATGGCGGCCATTTAAAATTTTGTTTCTCACATAACTCGTGAACCGTTGATTTAAAAGAAGATTTACAAGAATAACTTTTTTTAGGTAATGTAATTACAAATCGATTGACACCAAATTGTTTCAAATTAGACAAATATTAACTGAGATATGGTAGTTTTAGTGATAGGTGACCGCTAGAATTTTAATGACAGTGAGCAGGCGGAGACTGTTGCATTGTTGTGGCATACTCAAGTCGCATGCCTTTACATGCACTGCAACTAAGCTCTAGCGGTCACCTATCACTAAAGCTACCATATCTCAGTTAATATTTCTCTAATTTGAAACAATTTGGTGTCAATCGATTTGTAATTACATTACCTAAAAAAGGTTATTCTTGTAAATTTTCTTTTAAATCAACGGTTCGCGAGTTATTTGAAAAACAAAATTTTAAATGGCCGCCATTTTCTTTTATGAATTTGAGAAATTGTCATAATTTTTTTGTAGCTTTGTCTATTTGCCATAAATGTTTGTGCAAAGTTTCAATTCTGTACGTTTAACCATTATTCAGAAAAAATATTATAAGTGAAAAAAACAAAATGGAGGCTGTGTGAGTAACTAAGGACTTCCGGACAATTTAAATATGATATTTAGATATGTTTCTTACCCAGGAACAATGCCCTAAAGTATTGGTAGGGAATTCTGAAACACCCTGTATATAATTGTATATACACATAATTGGAGATAAAATAGCTAGAAATGAGTTCGGCAACGTTGCGCGAAGCTGATTGGCGGACTCAAAATCACCAGCTGACTTGGCCCCGCCTTCAACGGACTTCTCTCCTGGCGGCTGGTATAGTTTATAATACAATAATAACAACAGTAGTTCTATTAGTGAACTTTAACATTTTATATATATATATTTTAACAAACCAAGATGCCAAGTATGTAAATTAATGCCATGCACATCAACATTCACAAGTAACACAACTAATAAAACATACCCCATCAAAAATAACCTATCCTGTGACTCATCAAACATAGATTACCAAATTAAATGTAACAAATGCCCTAAAGAATACATTGGTTCCACAATTAACACACTTAGAACAAGGATTACAGGACATAGATTTGCTTACAAACACAACAAAATAGAACAACCACTAGTAAAACATGCAAATGAACACAAGGAAAGTTTCGAAGAATTATACCAAGTCAAACCAATACGCCAGTTACAAGAAAATTCCACTACACACAAGAATTAAGATACATGGAACAAGCACACCAAATGGTTTTGAAATCAAAAGTTCCTCATGGCCTTAATTTAAGATAAGAGTGATAACCAGCTGGAGCAGAATTATTATTGTTTATATCTACATTTTTATTTTTATTTCTGTGTTATGTTAAGTTACTTTTTAATTTTTATACTTTTTTATTGTCACCTGAAGACACGGAAAGCGAAATATAGTGATGAATACATAATTATTCCTAATATATATATATATATATATATATATTTTACTATTTATTTCATCAAACAGGGCTACTAATATTAGTTTTCTCAGAGCACTAGCCAATGTAAAATATTTTCCAGATGTCGGACATTAATAAGGGGTTTTACTAGTATGTGAATACATAATATGTGTGTTAATGTTTTCTTTTCTTACAAAACATTCTCCACAAGTAAGACACTTGTAAGGGCGTTCACCAGTATGATAATACAAATGTACCCTTAGGTCTCGTTTATTACAAAAAAATTGATAACATACTGGACATTTATAAGGTTCCTTGCCAGCATGTACAAGCATATGTCTTTTCAGACTACTAGAATGTGCAAAACATTTTTCACATGTCGGACATTTATATGAGCGTTTATTAGTATGTACAAGCATATGTAATTTCAGAGTACCAGAGTGTGCAAAACATTTTTTACATGTTGTACATTTATAAGGCCGCTCACCAGTATGTACAAGCATATGTGTTTTCAGGTGACCAGCCTGTGCAAAACATTTTTCACATGTGGGACATGTATAAGGGCGCTCACCAGTATGTACACGCATATGATTTTTCAAATTACTAGACTGTGAAAAACATTTTTCACATACCGGACATTTGTAAGGGCGCTCACCAGTATGTACAAGCATATGTTCTTTCAGGTGACCAGCCTGTGAAAAACAGTTTTTACATGTTGTACATTTATAAGGGCGCTCACCAGTATGTACAAGCATATGTTTTTTCAGACTACTAGAATATACAAACCATTTTTCACATATCGGACATTTATAAGAGCGCTCACCAGTATGTACAAGCATATGTGTTTTCAGGCTACCAGCCTGTGAAAAACATTTTTCACATGTCGAACATGTATAAGGGAGCTCACCAGTATGTACAAGCATATGTTTTTTCAGGTTACCAGCATGTGAAAAACATTTTTTACATGTCGCACATGTATAAGGGCGCTCACCAGTATGTACAATCATATGTGTTTTCAGGCTACCAGCCTGTGAAAACTTGCTCTTGATAATTATTTTGGCAAAATTTATATCCTGAAATGATAAAACATTTTAGAATTTAGAACACATTCATGTAAAACGTTAATTCTCATTCAAACAGATTTATTTATCAACACAGGCAAACACATGCATGTTTTGTTTAGAAATTAATGAGTATATTTTAATTTTTTGAACTTAGAGAGTCTGATTATTAAAAATTGTATTAGTACCTTGGTAAACATGGTATTTTTCAGGTTTTCCTCTTACTCTTGATAGTTATTTTGGCAAAATTTTCAGTAGAAGCTGACTTCTATGTCAAGTTTTGCTTAGGTATTTTTTCAGGTTTTCTTGTTACTCTTGCTAAGTATTTTGGCAAAATTTATACCCTGAAAAGATAAAACATTTTAGAATTTCAAACACATTCATGTAAAACACAAAATGTTCATTCAAACTGATTAATTCATCAACACAGACAGACACATGCAAGTTTTGTTCAGAAATTAATGAGAATTTCGTGGGCGTGGTGAGTCTGATTATTAAAAATTTTATTAGTACCTGGGTAAAAATGGTATAGTCCAAAGTAAAATACTTTACACACAGTCAATTAGATAATCATCAAGCTAGCAAACACACATAGCCCCTGGTTTCATAAGGATGAATTTAAGAAAATATCCAGTACTATAATACGAGCAAGGTTTGTATATATATATATATATATATATATATATTTATATGTATATATATATGTATATATATACAAACCTGTATTAATAATTATTAATATTAATAAGTGGTGTATTAATACACGACTTGATAATGGACTGAGTTCTGAAACATGTTGTGAAATTTTTTAAATAAAATAATTTCTCACACAAAAAAGGGTACTAAGTTATGAATAATTATTTAATACCAATAGTAGCCCTCATTTACCAACTCAAATATATATATATATATATATATATATATATATATATATATTTGCACACGGATCTCGAAAACGGCTCTAAGGAAATTCTTAAAATTTTGAAAATAACTAATTTCCGAGTAGGAAATAAGTTCTAGATAGGTTTAATGTCCAGGAAAATTTTGGTTTTCTTTTAATATTCGGTTTAAAATCTAAAAATTTAACATTACACTTATGGAGAATCAAATGTAAACAATGCAAACCAAAACAGCTGTTTATAAACGTTTGACAGTTCTTGATTGAAGATGGTGGGGAACAAAATGTGAATAGAGGTTTTGCATAAATATTTATTTTATGTTATATCAAGATGAATAATTGTGACCAGTGTACTGAAGATATTCTGGACAGAACTGATTTAATTACATGTTCAGAACAGAACTGTAAGTTTAATTATCACTATGCATGTGCAGGAATCAGTCAGGCAATGTTTAGAAAAATGACTCAGGTACATAAAAAAGAATGGAAGTGTTTAAAATGCAAATCAGGTAAAAAGAATGAGAATAGCAAAAATGTTATAGAGAAAGACGAGGGAAACGTTAAAGATACATTTTCTAAGTTTATGGAGGATGTTTCTAAGCAGCTCAAGATTCTCCCAAGCTTAAAGGAGGACCTGGAAAGAATTAAAAAGGATAATGAAGAAGTCATAAAAAGCCAACAGTTTACTAGTGAGCAATATGATGACATTATTCGTAAACTAGAGTGTCTGCCGAAGCTTGAGGAGAAGATTGAGCAGCTGCAGCAAGTGATACAACAAAAAGATGAAGAAATAAAAGATTTAAATACACGTCTAAATCAGCTGGAGCAATATGGAAGAAACAGAAATGTTGAAATTAATGAAGTAATAGAGAGAAATAATGAAGATGTTGAAGAAATTGTTATGAAATTTGCTGACAAATTGGGAGTGGACATAACAAAGAGTGACATAGAAGCAGCACACCGTCTACCGAAAACTCGACGAGATAATAGACCTGCAACCATCATCGTTCAGTTCGCAAGAAGGAAAAAAAGGGATGAGATATTGGCTGGAAGAAAGAAGGTGGTGACCAACAGCCAGGTGACAGGACTACAGGGCGGCCGCATATATGTAAGTGAAAACCTTACTACCTACTACAGACACCTTCTGAGAGAAACAAAGAAGAGAAATAAAGACCTTGGGTACAAATATGTGTGGTTTAGGAATGGTTCAGTTAAGGTACGAAAAAGAAGAAAATAGTGAGGTTATAGTAATTAATGAAATGTCTGACATAATTAAAATTAAGTGATGTTTTTTTGATCTTGTTAACTGTGCCATCCATTAATTATTAAATGTCCTAATAAAAATAATAATAAATGGAGCTGGATATTATCTCTATTGAGGAAAATAAATCATGTATTCATTTAGATTCTACCCAGTTCAAACATTTTGCTAGAATAAAAAATTATGACCTAGAAATAACAATTTTACATTTGAATATAAGATCGATCAGAAAAAATTGGGATCAATTTATTGCTTGTTTTGATAGTTGTTTTAATTTTTTAGATATACTTATTCTCAGTGAAGTAAATATTAAGGATAAATTCCATGAGGTGTTAAATTTATTTAATATAGAAAATTACAATAAGTTTTAGCGAATTTCCCATGGGGAAGAAGCTATTACCGTAGGTCTCATGGTAAGACTTAAGCCCGGGACCATGTTTTTTTTTTGTCTTTAGGTGCCCAGAGTCCAAAAACAATAGTCGTTAAAATTTATATATATATATATGTGTCTGTTAACACGATAACTCTCGTAAAAATGGTCCGATCGAGACCAAATTTGGTAGAGACGTGTATTCCTACAAGTGCTCGGACGAGTTCGTAAACCAGACATATCGGTCAATGGGAACGGGTAGTTTGGGGGGGTTTTGTACCCCAAAATTGGGGTTATTTGCGTTTTTCACTTGTAATTTTAAAAAATTTTTAATTTTATATTTCACTATTGGAATCAGCTTAAAAAACTACATAATTAAGTTCCTTAAAGTTTTTCTCTATCTCCAACGGTTACCGAGATATTAAAAAATCTAAACACAGTACGTTGTATTGTGGGGCTCCAATGTTAATCTTATGGAAGATAGGGAAAAATTAATATTTCCCATATTAATCAGTATTTTTGGATAAAACTTGATATTTAGCTTCATGTGGTTGAGATCTATCTATTTATGTTTAAAAATCATAGTTTATGTGTTTATCTTGGCAGCAAACCTGCATACTCTTTTCCCATATCTATAATATTATAAAGAAGAGGTGGTTTCTGTATGTTTGTTTGTGGGTTTGTGGGTTTGTGTGTTTGTGGGTTTGTTGTGGCAAGTGAACGCAAAAAATACTGAACCAAACAGTTTGAAATTTTACACAAAGACAGATGTTAAACTAATGCAACACATAGGCATACTCATTTCCTTAAAATCCTCTCGGGCTTCGCCCTGTGAACGTCCTAAGTTTCAATGTTTACAGTTTTAGAAAATGAAAACATAAAATTACTTGAATGTCAACAGCTGTGAACACTAAAATTTGACAGTTCGGGAAGAAAAAGAAATAAAGTTAATTTTTACACATAAACTGCTGGATCGAAATTAATGAATTATTAGTTCGAAATAGTGGAATGGTAGATTTTTAATTTTCTCCCGATGCCTGCCTCTATTACGTTAATGCCTATCCTCTCCCAATATTTGACATATGTTACTTTGTCATGTTTAGATATATACTGAGACACGTGTTTTGTCATTTTGTAAACAATAAAGAATTAATTATCAATAACTTAAATGTATCTGTAGAGCCTACACCATTCAGCCTTTTTTACCCGTGCGAAGAACGGGTACTTTGGCTAGTTAATCATATAGGGAATAGGCAAACTCCTTTATTTATGGACAGATGTTTATGAAAGTTGGTATAGATGTTAAGATAAAAATTATTCATGGCAGAAATGACTTCTTTCAGTGTTCCTCACAGCAGCTAACCTGCACACTCTTTCCTATGTTAATCTTATGGAGAATAGGCAAATAATTCTCATGTTTATGGACATAGTTTTATAAAACTTGTCATATATTAAATTATTGATTTGGAAATTCGCTGAGTACGCAGGTCTGCTGCGACGGGGGTATTTTAAGTTAAGAGAATCAAAAAGAGGTGGTGGCATTTTAATTTTTACTAAGAAAAATATTCTTGTAAATGTGATTTCAACCAATAGCAGTCACTTTGAAAGCATGCATATTAATATTAAGGTTTCAGATTTTGAAATTAGTATTATGGCTCTATACAGACAGCCATCAGGTGATGTATTAAGTTTCATTTTGGAACTAGATCAAATATTGCAAACCATTAAAAGAAACGTTTTAGTAATTGGTGATATGAACTTAGATTTAAAAGATGTAAAAACGACAAACGTACATAAATATAAAACTATGATGGCAGGTCACACGGGTTGGATTCATATATCAATGAATTCACAAGAGAGGAAGTAAGAGATGGAAACCTTACACAAACATGTTTAGACCACGCATTCATGAGAGTAAAGGGAGCTAAGGTCAACTCAAACATAGTGCAGGTCAAGATAGCCGACCACTACACCTGTGTGGTCAATGTCCAGCCTGACAACTCCTACCCGACTGATATGATAAAAAAGGGGACTTTGCGAATAGATGAAGCAATGATGGCCCGGGTGATGAGGCAGATGAACTGGCCAGTTATACCAACTTTAGAAAAGGCATCTGATATTTATAATAAAATACTTTTATATTTTAAAGAGACTTATGAAATATGTAGAGAAATTAGGGCCTCAAAACCAAATAAATTACCTAAAAAACCATGGATGTCTTTTGAAATCATAAAATTAATTAGAGAACGGGATAAATTATTTAGAATATATAAGACTAACCCAAATAACATAGAACATAAAGATAGATATAAAATGGCTAGGAATAGAATAGACAGAGAAATAAAAAGAGCAAAAAGAAGGTTTTTTCACAATTTTTTCTACAGAAATCAAAATAACATTAGGGAGACTTGGAAACAGATTAACTTAATTCTGGGAAAGTCAAAAACAAATAATAATATTGATGAAAACATAATCAAATACTTAGGGAAACAAAACACAGAAATTGAAATAGCTAACGCATTTGTAGATCAATTTACTTTAGGGGTATATTCAGTAATACATGATTGTCAATATAAAACATTGGGAACTGGGAAACAAAACAATTGTATAGCCTCTTTGTATATACCGAAAATTAAAAAAGAAGAAGCAATGGTTCTACTACAAAGTATGGTTAGAAAAGGACCTGGTTATGATGATATCAGGATGATAGATATAAAAAATAATGCCTGTGTTTTAATTGATGCAATTATTGCATTAATTAATATTATGATCAAAGCCTCTACCTTTCCAGATATGCTAAAGATTGCAGTAGTAAGGCCAATATACAAGGCAGGCAGACACAGTGACTATTCCAACTATCGCCCAATATCGATCCTCCCCTCTCTTAGTAAGATATTAGAAAGGTACATTGCAAATAAATTAATAAAGCACCTGGAAAATCATTCAGTGATTAAGGAAAACCAATATGCATATCAAAAAAATAAAGGGGCGAATGACCTTTTGTTAGATTTTTCAGATCATGTTAATAGTAAGATGAGTAATGGAGAACATGTTTTAGTAATTTTCATTGATTTTAGTAAAGCTTTTGATACTTTAGAACACAGAAAAGTTACAACAGCTTTAGATACAGCAGGAATAAGAGGACCATGTAAAGACTTGTTTTTAAATTATTTACAAAATAGGAAAATAAGAGTAAGGATAAATAACAATTATAGTAAAGAAAAAGAATTAGATCATGGGCTACCTCAAGGAAGTATATTGGGACCTTTGATATACCTGATTTATGTTAATGAGTTATCGGATGTAATACAATTTTCCAAAATGTTCATGTATGCAGATGATACAGCTTTGGTCATATCTGACAAAAATATAGATGACGCAAGAAAAAAGATTGAGCAGGATTTTTTACAGCTAACAATGTGGTGTCATGATAGTGGGCTAATTATAAATAGTAAAAAATCAAAAATTATGCATATTCATTCGCCTTCATACCATTGTAGAGAGATTGCAGTAAAATCTCATTCAAACAACTGTCTCCATAATAAATGTTATGATAAAGGTACATGTCACTGTATAACTTTGGAAAATGTAACTAGCTTTAAATACCTTGGAATAATGATTGATCATAACATGAAATGGGATCTGCACATAAAACAAGTAACTGATAAACTACGGATATGCTTATTTAAATTCTATCATCTGAGAGAATACCTGCCCATTGGAACAATGAGACTTATATACTTAAAATGTGTGAATCTTTGCTTAGGTATGGTGTGAGGTCATGGGGGTCAGCATCGAATACAGCCATAATGCATGTAAAATATGTGCAAAACAGAATAATTAAAACAGTGACTAAGCTTGGTTCTGCTGATCTGGTTGTTAATCCCATGCTAGGTTATCAAATATTTAATGTTTTGCCAGTAGACAAGTTGTTCAGATTTTTGATTATACTAAATTATTATTATTCAAATAATTTCAAATGTCTCAATGAGCATGGTTATGATTCAAGACAAACCTTCTATGTGGTACCGAGAATCACTAATAAATATTCTAAAAGGACAAGACTTTTTTTGGTACCGTCTTTGTTAAACAGCTTACCTGCACATCTGAGAAATGTAAATAAATTAAGAATTTTAAAGCAAATGCTAAAATGTTTTTAGTTGAGAAGGGAGGAAAATTTTCATTGATTTCCGATTTGGGTTAGTTTTAGCTATTACATTTATTGTTAGTACCAATATTTAATTTACATTTATATTTACATTGTGCATTTCGTGTTCTTGTGATACTAGATTTATATTAATGTTATTCTATTTATATGTTTTTATTGTATGTATATAGATGTTATTGTTGGATTTTTTCTTATTGTGCTAAAAATATGTGCCAATTTTAATATTTCTATTGATTAATAATGTGTTTTGTACGTTAAAAAGGAAGATATAAGAAAATAATATAAAAGACTGACAACAACATTAAAAGAAGTGAACTAACTATAAAATAGCTACAGACAAGGCTTTTGTAGCTTAATTAAAATGTTTTGTATAACTTTTGTTCGTTTTTGGAAATAAAAAAAAAAAATAAAAAAAATGTATAAATGAAAAATTATCAAATTACCAAACAATTTGTAAAAACAAAAGGGTAACATAACTGTGCGAAATAAAAGCAGAAAAAGTATTTCCAAAATCTCCCGTGTTTTGATAGAAAACGTATTCATTGTATTGCTTGAAGCCACTGTAACAAACCAATTATTAGGTGTACATTAAATTTCTCTTTTGCTTTTCAATCCTCATTCCGTTTCTAACAAAATCAGTTGATCATGGGCTAATAATAACTGTATGGATAACAGTAAATGATCGGCTAAAACAATTGCGGTTGGCTAAAAGACCTTAAACAGCATCGCTCAGTTGACAAGACACCGTGGTCTAATGGTAGTGTGTTGGCCTCGTAAAACGGAGATCGTGAGTTCCATTCCCATCAGTCGGAATTCTTTTAGCGAATTTCCCATAGGGAAGAAGCTATTACCGTAGGTCTAATGGTAAGACTTAAGCCCGGGACCATGTTATTTTTTCTTCTTTAGGTGCCTAGAGACCAAAAACAATAGTCGTTAAAATGTATATATATATGTATATATATAAATATATATGTATATATATATGTATATTTATAAATAAATATATATATATATATATATGTATATTTATAAATATATATTTATATATGTGTGTGTCCCATGTAATTTTTGAAAATTTCAAATTTTATATTTCATCATTAGAATCAGCTTAAAACCCTACACAATTTAGTTCCTTAAAGATTTTCTCTATCTCCAACGGTTACCGAGACATTAAACAATCTAAACACAGTAAGTTGTATTTTGGGGTTTCAATGTTAATCTTATGGAGGATAAAGAAATAATAATATTTCACTTATCAATCAAAATTTTTGCCTTTAAACTTGGTATTTACCTCAATGTGGTTGAGATTCATCAATTTATGCTTAAAATTCCTAGTTTATGTGTTTATCATGGCAGCTAACCTCCATTCTCTTTTCCCATGTTAATTATATGGAGAATAGGCAAACTCCTTTATTTATGGACACATTCTTATGAAACTTTGTATAAATGGCCAAAGTAAAAATATTTTATGCCTAAAGTGCCTACTTTCAATGTTCCTCACAGCAGCAAACGTGCATACTCTTTCCCATGTTAATCATATAAAGAGTACATAAATAACTCTCATGTTTATGGACAGATTTTTATAAAACTTGTCATATATTATTATTATTATATTATTGATTTGGAAATTCGCTGAGTAAGCAGGTCTGATGCGACCGGGGTATTTGAATTTTTCATACATAATTTTTTAAATATTATTTTATGTTTTTTATAGAATCAGAAAACGGTTACCGAGATATAAAAAAATCTAAACGCTGTACGTTGTATTTTGAAACTCCAATCTTAATCTTTTGGAGGATAAGGGTAAATGAATATTTCACTTATTATCTATATTTTGGAAGAAACTTGATATTCAGCTTCATGTGGTTGAAATCTATATATTTATGCTTAAGAATCGTTGTTTATGTGTTTATCATGGCAATTAACCTGGATACTCTATATATTTATATTTTAAATCTATATATTTATGCTTAAGAATCGTTGTTTATGTGTTTATCATGGCAATTAACCTGGATACTCTTTCCCTATGTTAATCATATAGAGAATAGGCAAACTTCTTTATTTATGTACAGATGATGAAACTTGGTATAAATGAACAAAATAAAATTGTTTTTGCTAGAAATGCGTAGGATGCAGGTTATATGAAATATGGAAAGCAACACCCAAAGGAAGGCTAATACAGTAGTCAGGTTTTGAATGGTCCATTAGGAAAGCCAAAATTAAGATGTTCTAACAGAGTCATTTGCCCTTAACGTCCTGGGTCCGGTCTAACAGACCGCTTGAGTTATTTATTTATTTGAATTTAAGGGTTTCAAAAGACGATGATCCCAGCCATGCCCGGTAGTTGTCCCTCCCCACCACTGAAACCGATCCCTATTGTCTTTCCGGTCGTAATATTTAGAGATTTGTTTGTCGTCAGCGGTCTGTGAGACCGGACCCAGGATGGCAGTGATGGATTTACGACCCATCCCATCGTCTCGTTGTACTCTGCGTACTCAGTGTGTGTGTGTGTTTTGGACTCAGATTTCGAAGAACGATGCATGAAAACTGGTACAAGGATGCTTTTTTAAGTGAATCGGATTCACTTGGATGGTGAAACCACAATTGTAGCGACGTTTGCAGAACACGAGGCTGATGTATGAACTTTATTTGAGTATGCATCTGTTGAGTACTAGGAGTAGAAGAGCCTAAACCTGACACTGTTTGTAATAAGACTAAATAAAAGAAAGACATACTACACATGTGATGCGAAGAAGATAAGAAAAACTGCCTTCATTTGCTATTAATGTAAAAACCTTTTATATATATATATATATTTATTATTAAATTAAAATAACTTGAGCTCCCTTTAAAACATTTTATTTTGTACATGATACACTATTTTATTTTGTACACGATACACTGTGTATCATGTACAAAATAAAATGTTTAAAGGGAGCTCGTTCTTTTAATTTATTAATAACTATATTAGCAGCCCATACTTGTGAACTACATAATCAAATATATATATATATATATATATATATATATATATATATATATATATATAGATTTAATAAGTTGAAATTAGCAGTAAAGCAAATCTCTCAATTTTAATGATATGTTTCTTCATAAGTATTTTATTTTTTATTTTCACCATATCCTATGGAATGGAAAAATACCAATAACTAAACATTTTGTCATATTTATCACCACGTTTTTATAGTTTTAGAAAATGTTTACATTTTTCATCAGATTTGGCCATGTACAAGTTTTTTAAATTTCATATATCTATTATATGTACTCAATAAGCTTACTTTAAAATTATTCATATACTTATCATTTCAAATAACTTATTAGATTTATAAAATGATTTCAAACAGTAAAAAATGAATGTTTTTTTTCCCAAAAAGGCGGTCTCACAGACCGCCTTTTTGGGCATTTTTGTAATTGAACGCATACAAACCTTGCTCGTATTGGTGCGGTACCATCCTGTAGAATCCTATTCTGTAGAAAATGAGGGTTTCCAATCGTGTATAACGTGAGCTCTTACAATTCTTTAGAAATATTTAAAATCGTCTTAAATTGTAGAAAATGAAGGTTCCCAATTCTGTAGAAAATGAAGGTTTCCCATTTTGTAGAAACATAAGGTCGTCCTATTTTGTAGAATTTCTCTTACTATATGGAACAAATAGACAGGGTTGCCATGTGCACGATAATAATTTTGAGGATGGTTAACAGCTGTCTTTGCCATGTAAGCTAACGTTATTTCTTCTTTTTAGCTGCGTCTAGCAAGACTAGTTTCAAAGAAGAACAATCCCTTAAAAATTTGATTCATATAATTAATATTATTTATTAATAATAATTAATCCATATAATTAAACCATTTCCATATTATTTAGTTGAGTAATAGCTATAACAAAAACATTTTCCAGGAGTCAGAAACTCTGAGCCGAAGTCAGCTGGAAACCCTGTTGGCGCTGAAGGGGTGTGAGGTGCACAAGAGAGTATGCATGTGTGACCCATGCAAACATTTTTGTTTGTGTGGGACTTGTGCAAGTATTCATAGAAGCAATGTGCGGTGTGACCATGCAGATTTGCCGCTGCCGATAAGGTGCCCAGTGTGTAGTCTTGTTATGGGATCATCGGGGTTCTGGGCGGGAGAAAAAACTCAAATGCATTTAATTCACTCTCTAATAACAAAGTTGATAATAACAATGCGGCAGAACAAAGGGTTTTCCGATGTTTTCTAATGTTATTTGACCGAAATCAGACACTATACATCCAGCCTAACTTGACGTCTGAATGAATTGAAATTCCAAGTGGTGAGACATGAGGGATGATAAAAAGGCTGATATTCATAATAATTAAATTTATTTAACAGAAATCAAGAGCCAAAGATTTTTTAAAATCTAAATATTAAAATTCAAAATTACAATGACTAAATAGTTTTGTTTGATTTATAATGATATAATGGTTTAAACTACTGATCCGTTTCAAAAATGTTCAATATGACTTGCACAAGAGTCCTCATCAGTATGTGGATACTAATATGCTTACCATGTAAAACATTTTCCACATCTGAGACATTTGTAAGGGTGTTCACCAGTGTAAATAGTAAATACAAATGTACCCTCAGATCACGTTTATAATAAAAAACATTGTTCACAAGCAAGACATTGATGAGACTTGCTGGTATATAATAAAATATGGTCTCTTAATCTCTTGGCGTCTTTAAAATCTTCTTTACAATTTTTTGGACAATTTATAAAGGTGAGTATTCATTTGTTTTCATTATGAGTATTCATTTGGATGTGTGTATATATATTATATATATATATAAATTTTAACGACTATTGTTTTTTGGCGTCTGGGCACCTAAACATGAAAAAAATAACATGGTCTCGGGCCATGAGACCTACTGTAATAACTTCTTCCCTATGGGAAATTCGCCAAAGAAAAACATAGCAGAAAATAAACATTTAAAACAAGGGATAGTAGGTAGTTTTAAACTTAGTTTTTTAAAATTTTCACTGCTACAAAACTTAGCAGATACAAAATTTCCATCATTATACTTAAGACTGTTTTGACTTTTGTCTCACGACAAGTTACAGTGCAGGAAGCACAACTAAATACCCCCGTCGCAGCACCTTTTCTTCAGCAAAATCCTTCTCTTAACACTTGCCATTATTTTCCAATACTGTATTCATAAATTAAAATAACGAAAAACAAACTGTAAAAGACATACACTGAACTAACGATGTCTACACGAATTGTAGGTACGTACGAACGGCATCACAGTGCTTTGATGCGACGTGAGTCACTGACACTGACCTTGATGACCGGCGACAGCGGATATAGGGTAGGGGAGGGGGTCGGGGTGGTTAGCGGTAAGACAGCAATAAAATGCCGTTTCTAAAAATAGAATGTAGCCAAACAATAACCGCAGCCCTCACGTTGCACCACCGACCAAACTTTCTCTATTTAGCTATATGTTGCCGTCATCTCGGCCCGATTTTCTTGTGTTATATACGAGGTTTGAGAATTTACTGACGATATATCCGAGGTTTTTTCCTATGTAAATACATATAGTTTGGCGGGACCTAAAAATAAATGACGTTATATCCGACTTGACGTTATGGCCGAGGCCGCAATAACCGAGTTGCACTGTATTTGCCTATTATCCATAAGATTAACGTGGGAAAGAGTGTGCAGGTTTGCTGCTGTGGGGAACACTGAAAGTAGTCATTTTTACCATGAATAATTTTTATTTTAACATTTATACCAACTTTCATCAACATCTGTCCATAAATAAAGGAGTTTACCTCCCTATATGATTAATATGGGAAAAGAGTATGCAGGTTTGCTGCCATGATAAACACATAAACTATGATTTTTAAGCATAAATGGATAGATCTCAACCACATGAAGCTAAATATCAAGTTTTATCCAAAAATATTCATTAATATGGGAAATATTAATTTTTCCTTATCCTCCATAAGATTAACATTGGAGCCTCAAAATACAACGTACTGTGTTTAGATTTTTTTTATATCTCGGTAACCGTTGGAGATAGAGAAAAACTCTCAGGAACTTAATTGTGTAGTTTTTTAAGCTGATTTTAATGGTGAAAGATTAAATCTAAAATTTTTTTAAATTACATACGAAAAACGCGAATATATTTTATGAATATTAGTTAGTCTATATTGGTCATTGATTTAAACCCATTGCGAAATCATTCTATATTAAAAAGTTATTTTAACGTATAACTAATAATAATAATGGTATAAATGTTCTAATCTATTTAATTGTAAAGTAATGCTAAATAATAAAGCTGGGTATTCATTTATTTTCTTTGTGTTGATTTGTTTAGAATTTCAGGTTTCTATTTTGTTATGATGATCTTTTAGCGAATTTCCCATAGGGAAGAAGCTATTACCGTAGGTCTCATGGTGAGACTTAAGCCCGGGACCATGTTATTTTTTCTTCTTTAGGTGCCCAGAGTCCAAAAACAATAGTCGTTAAAATTTTTATATATATATATATATATATATATGTATATATATATGTGTCTGTGAACACGATAACTCTCGTAAAAGAGGTCCAATAAAGACCAAATTTGGTAGAAACGTGTATTCCTACAAGTGCTCGGACGAGTTCGTAAACCAGACATATCGGTCAATGGGAACGGGTAGTTTGGGGGGGTTTTGTACCCCAAAATGGGGTTTTTTGCATTTTTCCCATGTAATTTTTAAAAATTTCAAATTTTATCTTTCACCATTAGAATCGCCTTAAAAAACTACACAATTTAGTTCCTTAAAGTTTTTCTCTATCTCCAACGGTTACCGAGATATAAAAAAATCTAAACACAGTACGTTGTATTTTGAGGCTCCAATGTTAATCTTATGGAGGATAAGGAAAATTAATTTTTCACTTATTAACCAATATTTTTGGATAAAACTTTATATTTAGCTTTACGTGGTTGGGACCCATACGTTTATGCCAAAAAATCACAGTTTATGTGTTTATCATGGCAGCAAACCTGCATACTCTTTTCCCATATTAATCATATGGAGAATAGGCAAACTCCTTTATTTATGGACAGATGTTGATGAAAGTTGGTATAAATGTTAAAAAAAAATTTTTTTGATGGTATAAATGCCTACTCTCAGTGTTCCTCATAGCAGCAAACCTGCTCACTCTTTCCCATGTTAATCTTATAGAGAATAGGAAAACGATTCTCATGTTTATCGACAGATTTTGACCAAACTTGTCATATATTATTGATTTGGAAATTCGCTGAGTACGCAGGTCTGCTGCGACGGGGGTATTTTATAACCTGATCAGTATTTAAAATTGAGAATGTAGCTTGTAAAATTATCTTTATGCAGGCCTACAATACAGTACTTCAGGGTATACACGAGTAAATAAAGTTGTTTTACACTTAACAAATATTGTATTTTTTAATTGTTTTCATAAATCCCTTATTCTAAGTAGACATTCCGTGTTAACCGAGAATTTGGTTATCCGAGGTTGCTGTGGTCCATATTAACTCGGTTACACAAGACTCTACTGTACACATTGATTTTTTTTAAATTAATATAGTATTTCTAATTAATAATCCCTATGATAGCATCAGCATAGTGAAGTGGCATTACAAATATTGGTGCACTATGGAATAATGATACATTATTATTCCAGTCAGCTGTTTATGACTTTCTAAAAACACTGCTAAAATTAGCCTTTTATACCCCAAATTCTCATGAAATATCCTGCTTCTCCCCGCCTAGAACCCCGATTCCCACAGAAATCAATGTTGACTGGATGTTACGGAGTCCCTTATTTCAGCCAAAAAAACTTTAGAAAACGGTTTTTTTTCTTAATTATGTAATTAGAGAGTAAAATAAGTGTATTTGGGTGATTTTTTTCCCCACCTTAAAGCCCGATTCTCACCGATCCCCTAGCTAGACCGGGTGGTTTCAGAGTGTCATATTAGGCCTATAGCCTAAAAACATTAAAAAAACATATTGTCTCAATTAAGTTGTTAGAAAGTGAACGATTTCATTTGAGATCAATTTGAAATAAAATAGTTTGTACTGGGTGCGAAACTTTTACCACCCCGATAAATTAATTTATAGTTATGGTAGGGCTTACCTTGGTTTAATTGGTTGCAATGATTATGTTCCTTGAAACCCTGAACTTGAGATACATCACTGATGAAATATTGTCCGCTTTATGTTTGGGATGACAGGCGATCTGCAATATCATAAACAAAGACTATAATAGGCCTTAAAATACCTATATGGATCATGTTTTGTACTATTTCTTCTTCATTCATGGGACACTGAGCAAATTACATGGGTACTTTAATGTGAATATGAACTAAGGGTGAATATGATTTACATAATTGATTACACAATATGTAATTTCGTTACTGACAAAATTCCCAGGATCATTAGGTTCATAGCCCAATAAAAGAAGTCAACTCTTCTCAAGTATTTTAAATTACAAAAATATGGCAGTTAACGACAGGATAAGCTTTACACACCGACGTAATTAGCATAAGCTTAAGAACATTAAAATCAACTTACCTTCTAATCTTAAAAACTGAGCATGTTAGTTTCACGTAGAGGCAACCACCTAGGTTAGTCAACTAACATGAAAGTGTTATTTAAAAAAAATAAATGTAGTACTAGAATTTTTGGTATCATTGACTTTTTAAAATATAATAATATATCTGTGATATAATAAGTATACGTTTTCAAATGAGAATAAAGAACGAGGTTGAATACATGCTGATATGCGTAAAACTACACAATGAAGACACAAGCGACTCAAACCAGTCAAGTGAAGTGACCTTCCTGAAGCTAGCTAACAAATCTTTTTTTTTCTAAGGTCTTAACAGACCATGCAGCCTCGCAGTTCTCTATTTTGTGGTTGCTTCAAAAATTATTAGGATTCTCATTTTGCGTTTCTCGTTAGACTTGTCTTTTAATTTCTCTAAAGTAATTAGCTATTTCTTTATATGTTTCTATTTCAATACTTTTAAGAGCAGACACAAGATCCAGTTTAAATTTTACACAAGTGTTATTGAGTAATTTGCTTCTAAAGTAATTAATTGTAGTGTGGGCATATAAAAATTAAATGTTCTAATGTTTCTTCTTGGTTTAAAGTGCAGTTTAAGCATAAAGGGGTAAAGCATTGTTTTTTGGAGTATAAGTATTTATTAACTCTGGCATGTCCGAGACGTGTTCTACATAAGACAATTGTATCATGTCTATTTAATTGCTTATTGGAAAATTAAGGCTTAGTTTGGAAACAATTTTGAATTTTTCTGTGCCACAGTCCTTTAAGGCCATTCCACACAGCACGTGGCGTGCGTGGCTGGACGCACGCTAGCTAGTTTTCAAAACATCGCTTCCCAGCTAATCAAATGAAGCAATTCACATAGCAGCCACGGCCACGCGGCAACGCTTGCTATACTAGCCACGCGTGGCTACCGTTCGCTCTCTGAGCGATCTTTTCAAACGTGTCCGACCACGTTTAGGTCCGCAGAACGTCCTCCCTGTAGGTGGTATTGGTCTTCCTTATGTCACCATCAACCATCGACAACACTTCATTAAACTGGTCACAACTTAACCTAAAATATGTACAAAATTAATCATTGTCAGCCTCAAGGTCGCGCATTAAATGATGGAATTCGCCATAGGTCTTCCTTTTTTTATTGATTGGATGTACCCACTGGTCCCGTGCTAAAAACCAGCTCATTATCACCTCACCTCTACATTATCAAATGTATTTAATTCACTCTCTAATAACATAGTTGATAAGAACAATGTGGCGGAACAAAGGTTTTTCCGATATTTTCTAATGTTATTTGACCAAAATAAGACACTATAACATCCAGCCTAACTTGACGTCTGAATGAATTGAGATTCCAATCGGTGAGACATGAGGGATGATAAAAAGGCTGATATTTATAATAATTAAATTTATTTAACATAAATCAAGAGCCAAAGATTTTTTAAATCTAAATATTAAATTTCAAAATTACAATGACTAAATAGTTTTGTTTGATTTATAATGATATAATGGTTTAAACTACTGATCCGTTTCAAAAATGTTCAATGTGTCTTGCACAAGAGTCCTCATCAGTATGTGGATACAAATATGCTTACCGTGTAAAACATTTTCCACATCTGAGACATTTGTAAGGGTGTTCACCAGTGTAAATAGTAAATACAAATGTACCCTCAGATCACGTTTATAAAAAAAACATTGTTCACAAGCAAGACATTGATGAGACTTGCTGGTATATAATAAAATATGGTCTCTTAATCTCTTGGCATCTTTAAAATCTTTTTTACAATTTATAAAGGTGAGTATTCATATGTTTTCTCAGAGCACTAGCCAATGTAAATATTTTCCAGATATCGGACATTAATGAGGGGTTTATGAATGAGGGGTATGTGAATACATAATATGTGTGTAAATGTTTTCTTTTCTTACAAAACATTTTCCACAAGTAAGACATTTGTAAGGGCGTTCACCAGTATGATAATACAAATGTATCCTTAGGTCTCGTTTATAACAAAACAATTTATAACATACTGGACATTTATAAGGTTCCTTAACAGCATGTACAAGCGTATGTCTTTTCAGACTACTGGAATATGCAAAACATGTTTCATATGTCGGACATTTATATAAGCGTTTATCAGTATGTACGAGCATATGTCTTTTCAGACTTCTAGAATATGTATAACATTTTTCACATATCGGACATTTATGAGGTCGCTCACCAGTATGTACAAGCATATGTGTTTTAAGGTGACTAGCATATGCAAAACATTTTTTACATGTTGTACATTTGTAAGGGCCCTCATTAGTATGTAAAACCATATGTGTTTTCAGTTGACCAGCTTGTGCAAAACATTTTTCACATGTCGGACATTTATATGGTCGCTCACCAGTATGTACAAGCATATGTGTTTTCAGTTGACTAGTCAGTGCATAACATTTTTCACATGTCGGACATATATAAGGGCGCTCACCAGTATGTACAACCATATGTCTTTTCAGACTACTAGATATTGCAAAAGATTTTTCACAAGTTGAACATGTATAAGGGCGCTCGCCAGTATGTACAAGCATATGTGTTTTCAGAGTACGAGCCAGTGCAAAACATTTTTGACATGTTGTACATTTATAAGGGCGCTCACCAGTATGTACAAGGATATGTGATTTCAGGTTACCAGCCAGTGCAAAACATTTTTTACATGTTGTACATTTATAAGGGCGCTCACCAGTATGTACAAGCATATGTGTTTTCAAGTTACCAGCCTGTGTAAAACATTTTTTACATGTCGGACATTTATGAGGTCGCTCACCAGTATGTACAAGCATGTTTTTTCAGATCACTTGACCATGCAAAACATCTTACAAGACTGACATTTATAAGGGTTTATACCTGTATGTACAAGCTTATGTGTTTTCAGTTCACTTTACTATGGAAAGTATTCTTTTTAATTTTATAAATGATCAACACTCTTCTCGGTTTTCACTAGAAACTTACTTCAATTTAAAGTTTTGCTTGGGTACTTTTTCAGGTTTCCCTCTTACTCTTGATAATTATTTTGGCAAAATTTATACCCTGAAAAGATAAAACATTTTAGAATTTCAAACACATTCAAGTAAAAGGCAAAATGCTCATTGAAACTGATTTATTCATCAACACAGACAGACACATGCAAGTTTTCTTCATAAATTAATGAGAATATTTAAATTTTGTGGGCTTAGAGAGTCTGATTATTAAAAATTTTATTAGTACCTTGGTAAACATGGTATACTCTGAAGTAACATGCGTTACACACAGTCAATCACATAATCATCATGCTGGCAAACACACATTTTTCATAAGGTTTCATAAGGTCCTGGTTTCATAAGGATTAATTTAACAAAATATATGTGTTATACATAAATATGCATAAGAGAATATATATTCAACTATTGACATTTAAAAAAATCAAATATATAAAAACATTAGCATGCTGTAATAATTGATTGTGATGTAATACACGTAAGGTGACAGATATTATGTATACTACCTATATTTATTAACTCTAATACTTTATATGATCATTAATCATTAGTTAATTAACTTAGTATAAAGTTACAGTGATGATTTTTAAATTTGTTTATTTGAAAACTAATATATTTATCATCATAATATGTCAATAATTTGTAACCAGAGGTACTATTTTCTAGCGAGTCTATTTATGTAGAAACCCAGTCATGATAAATCAGATTTTAGTTTTTAAAACTAAAATATGATTTGTCATGACTGAGTGTTGCATGAGTTTAAGATCTACTTTTGTGTAAAATTCCAAACTGTTTGGTTCAGTATTTTTCGTGTTTACTTGCCACAACAAACCCACAAACATACAGAAACCACCTCTTCTTTATAATATTATAGATTAACAAAACATAATCAATAGCAAAAATAACCTGTTACTAGCTCTGACATAACCTTCAAATGGCAAAACATAAATACTGGCATTGATTATGAATAGAAGTAGATTGATAGCCTTACGGAAAGTTTGTGACCTAAAATTGGGACGCGCTCTGGTGGCATCTATCGGTAACTACTCTCTAGTGAGCTCCAATTTGTGCTGCCCCTGGTGGACATAAGTAAAACTACTCGAGCAATTTTACAGACTGCTCTTTCCACAACCATAGGACTGGGACTGTACTTCCTGTTCACTAGACTGGACTGTACTTCCTGTCCTAGTCAAATTCAAACCCACCGCGCTGAATGGCTGTGACTGTGAGCCGTATATGCGGACTACAAAGTATAATATGCCATTACTTTTTTATTTCTTTTTTCTTATTTCTTTTAGTTCTTCTATCATCTATGATACTGGGCTTAGACAAGCAGACATTGCAGTTGCTTACAAATTAATATAAAACATTTTAATCAGGGGAAGAGAAATGAGTTATAAATCAGTAGAATGAATGTTTCTAAATCCATTTTTGACCATATTATGCCGCTAAACATTAGATTTAGCACTACAGTATACAAAAAGTAATAAAATACTGCTGAATGTTGTGACTACCAGTTTTGGATTAGCAAAAAACGTAATCTAATCTAATATATGGACATTCTATATTATTACCTATATATTGTAAGGACATTGGCCAAGAATACATCCTTACAAAATACAGACGTATGGCAACCCTATTATTGCTATTATGGGCTATTGGCTAAAACACAGTTAACTTTTCAAGTAACTTATTATAGAAAGTAAATAAATTTACCCTTGCAGTCAGAGTTTTGCCCCCGGTATGAACTAATTATTATCATATTGATCTCAAATGAACTTTTTCACTTTCTAGGAACCCAATTTAGAAGATACAGTCCATGGAAGAACTGAATTTTGACGTTTTAAGCTCAAATATGAGACTCTGAAACCACACCGTCTTGTTAGGGGATCATCGGGGTTCTGGGCGGGAGAAAAAACTCAAATGCATTTAATTCACTCTCTATTAACATAGTTGATAAGAAAAATGTGGCAGAACAAAGGGTTTTCCGATGTTTTCTAATGTTATTTGACCGAAATCAGACACTATAACATCCAGCCTAACTTGACGTCTGCATGAATTGAGATTCCAATCGGTGAGACATGAGGGATGATAAAAAGGCTGATATTTATAATAATTTAGTTTATTTAACAGAAATCAAGAGCCAAAGCTTTTTTAAATCTAAATATTAAATTTCAAAATTACAATAACTAAATAGTTTTGTTTGATTTATAATGATACAATGGTTTTATAATGGACTCTTGCACAAGAGTCCTCATCAGTATGTGAATACAAATATGCTTACCGTGTAAAACATTTTCCACGTCTGAGACATTTGTAAGGGTGTTCACCGGTGTGTAAATACAAATGTACCCTCAGATCACGTTTATAAAAAAAACATTGTTCACAAGCAAGAAATTGATAGGACTTGCTGGTATATAATAGAATATGGTCTCTTAATCTCTTGGCATCTTTAAAATCTTTTTTACAATTTGTGGGACAATTTATAAAGGTGAGTATTCATATGTTTTCTCAGAGCACTAGCCAATGTAAAATATTTACTACACGTCGGACATTAATGAGGGGTTTTACTAGTATGTGAATACATAATATGTGTGTTAATGTTTTCTTTTCTTACAAAACATTTTCCACAAGTAAGACATTTGTAAGGGCGTTCACCAGTATGATAATACAAATGTACCCTTAGGTCTCGTTTATAACAAAAAAATTGATAACATACTGGACGTTTATCAGCATGTACAAGCATATGTCTTTTCAGAGTACTAGAATGTGCAAAACATGTTTCACATGTCGAACATTTATATGAGCGTTTATTAGTATGTACAAGCATATGTGTTTTCAGAGTACTAGAATGTGCAAAACATGTTTCACATGTCGGACATTTATATGAGCGTTTATTAGTATGTACAAGCATATGTGTTTTCAGAGTACTAGAATGTGCAAAACATGTTTCACATGTCGGACATTTATATGAGCGTTTATTAGTATGTACAAGCACATGTGTTTTCAGAGTACTAGAATGTGCAAAACATGTTTCACATGTCGGACATTTATATGAGCGTTTATTAGTATGTACAAGCATATGTGTTTTCAGAGTACTAGAATGTGCAAAACATGTTTCACATGTCGGACATTTATATGAGCGTTTATTAGTATGTATACAAGCATATGTGTTTTCAGGGTACCAGAGTGTGCAAAACATTTTTTACATGTTGTACATTTATAAGGCCGCTCACCAGTATGTACAAGCATATGTGTTTTCAGGTGACCAGCCTGTGTAAAACATTTTTCACATGTGGGACATAAATAAGGGCGCTCACCAGTATGTAAAAGCATATGATTTTTAAAATTACTAGACTGTGAAAAACATTTTTCACGTACCGGACATTTGTAAGGGCGCTCACCAGTATGTACAAGCATATGTTTTTTCAGGTGACCAGCCTGTGAAAAACAGTTTTTACATGTTGTACATTTATAAGGGTGCTCACCAGTATGTACAAGCATATGTTTTTTCAGACTACTAGAATATGTAAACCATTTTTCACATGTCGGACATTTATAAGAGCGCTCACCAGTATGTACAAGCATATGTTTTTTTCAGGTGACCACCTGTAAAAAACATTTTTCACATATTGAACATTTATGAGGGCGCTCACCAGTATGTACAAGCATATGTTTTTTTCAGGTGACCAGCCTGTGCAAAACATTTTTCACATGTCGGACATGTATAAGGGCACTCACCAGTATGTACAAATGAAATGAAATGAAATGAAATTTTTTATTCGTCACATTAATTTACATTGATGTGTGTTACACAGGTAAATATATGACACGTCAGCAACTTAACACTAAATTTCTTAACAGAAATATAGCACAACATTACACAGCATTTCATTAGTAATATAAAATTAATTTTCTAAAAATTCATTTAAGGAATATGGACAAAGTGTAGTCAGATATATTTTTAATTTACTTTGAAAGGATGTAATTTCTTCCTCAGATCTTAAATGTAAGGGGAGACGATTAAAAATCTTTCTGCCCATGTACCAAGGAGATTTTTCGTATAGGGTTGTTCGATGAACTGGGTATTGAAGAAGATCTCTATGTCGAGTATTATAGGGATGTTCATGGTTTTCCATCAAGATATTACTATAATTCTTTTTGACTAACGTACAAAGTTGGAATATATATACAGCATGAATTGTCAATAACTTCATGTCCAAGAAAAGAGGGCGACAGGAAGAGCGAGGTGCTACATCCGCCAAAATCCTTACAGCTTTTTTTTGAAGAATAAAGAGGCTGTTTATGATTGGAGAACTACCCCAAGAGACAATGCCATAACATGCCCTAGACATGAAATAAGAATGATAGACTGCTAAAGCTGCATTTACACCCGCTGTCCTAAAAATCACTCTAAGTCCAAACAAGGCCTTGGCTAAAGATGAATTCATCTGATTTAGATGATCAGACCACTTTAAATTTTCATTAATGTTCAGACCCAAGAATTTGGTGGTCTCAGCGGAATCAATTAATTCACCTGACTCTAATTTGACAGATACATTTCCTGTATTCAATTGATGGTTGTGAAAATGAAGTATGCATGTTTTAGAACAGTTGAGGTGAAGACCATTGTGTTTAAACCAAGTTTCTATGGATGATATGTCTTTAGATGCTTTACTTACTGCAAGAGAGATGGAAGGTGCTTTAACTAGGATTGTTGTATCATCGGCAAACTGAATTATTTTTGAAGAAACTGTGGCCGTGAGATCATTTGTATAAAGGAGAAAAAGAAGAGGTCCAACCTTTGACCCTTGAGGGACGCCGTGAACTACCGGGTACCAGGGAGAAAAATGTTTAACATTCGAAGAATCCGTTACAACAACCTGCTGAAATCTGTGTGAAAGGTAACACTCAAACCAGGAATGTGCTGAGCCAGTAATACCATACAACTTTAATTTTTCCAACAAAACATCATGCCTTACACAGTCAAAGGCCTTGGACAGGTCACAGAAAATCCCAATGGCTCTCTGCGATCCATCCAAGGCCTCAGTAACCTCAGAAAGAAGATCAACAATTGCATCTGATGTGCTTTTCCCCCTCCTAAAACCAAATTGGTTGGAGTTCAACAAGTTATTTGATTCAAGAAATGGAACTAATTGTGAGAGTGCAACCTCCTCAAATATCTTTGACAAAACAGGCAAGAGAGCCACAGGTCGATAGTTTGACAAATCCTGAGAATCACCCTTTTTAAAGAGCGGTTTAATCTGAGCATACTTCAGCTTATCAGGAAAAGAACCTGTTTTTAATGAAACATTAATGCAATGCGTTAAAGGTTCTGCAATATAAAAGGCCAGGGATTTTATGACATGTGTGGGAATTTCATCCCACCCTGTGGATTTTTTGTTTTTTAATTTTTTAATACAGGAGATTACAAAAGACTCGGAAACGGAATTAAACCCAAACACCAGTGGAACATTTGAAATGTACTTTTTTGCACTATTTATAGAGTCAGAAATCGAAACATGAGAATGGAATTCGTCTGCAACACCCAAAAAGAACCTGTTTAAGGATTTTGCAACAGGTACTGGATCCTTTATAACCTCTCCATCAATTTTAATTTCAGGACATGTCTGTTCTTTAAAACCTAACCCTAGTTCTTTTTTAACGATTCCCCAGGTTGTTTTTGTAACATTATCACTTTGTTTAATCAAATTAAGATTGTATAATCTTTTAGCAGACTGAACAACTTTTTTAAAAACCCCTTTGTAATTTCTAAAATACTGTAAAAATACAGGGTTTGAATTATACCTTGATTCCTTATACAATTCCCATTTCCTTCTACTAGAAACTCTAATTCCATTTGTGACCCAAGCATTTTTCTTTTCTTTTCCATGAATTTTCCTTGATTTAATTGGACACTTTTCTATAAAACAACAATACAATACTTTAAAAAATTCATTAAAACTACCATTACATGTTCTGTCAGATAAGCAACTATCCCAATTCTGATTCATCAGACAATCTGCCATGAATCTAATATTTTTTTCATTAATTACACGTTTTAAAATGGACTTAATTTCTTTTGAAGGAGTATGTTCCATTACATTACAAAGTATTTGCCCTAAGTGATCAGAAATTCCAAAATCCATTACTTTACAATAGTTAAAATCTAATTTAACATTTGAAATGACATTATCAATACAAGTTGCAGATGAAGGAGTTACTCTTGTTGGTTCCTCAAACATTGTTTTATAACCATAGGACAGAAGCAGAGTATTAAACCTAATACTTTTTTCGTTGTGGATCAAAAGATCTATATTAAAATCTCCACTAATGTAAATAGAATTTTTATATTTTTCTGCCTCAAGGTGGAGCAACAATTTTTCAAAGCATGAAAAAAATATCTTTACATTTTGATCGTTTGGTGTCCTATATATAACAATAAAAACAGCCTTTTTTGAATTTTCTATGTCTACAGTTTCAATGGCCGTACACTCAAATGCATCCTCCACTGACATTGAACTTATATCTAATCTCTGTCTGGATCCAATGAAATTCTTTGTAAAAATACATACACCTCCTCTACCTTTTATATTTCTACAATAAGAGGCAGCTAGTTTATAAGACTCAAAGCAATTGGCAAAATTGACATCATCTTTTTGGAACCAATGTTCAGAAAAACATACAATTTTTGGTTCTAGATTAGAGGAATCCAAAATAAACTTTAGATCTACAAGTTTGTCTATGTTGATACCCTGAATATTCAGATGAAGCAATAAACAAGATAGTTGTGATTTTTTACAATTTTTCTTGGGTACAAAATGGTTTTTTGTTTTGTCTACTGTTTGAGTATTATTAATGTTATTATAACTAAGTGGATCCAGAACTGAAAAATCTATTGAACTAGGGCTAAACATACAAATTATTTTCAGATTTTTTTTTGGAACAGGACATGAACAAATGATTACATTCACCGGTAACACTTTTGGTGGCTGTAACATCCCCACAATACATATTTGCTTCTAGCCCCACTTGTGATGGGCTTTCACAGACACTGGGATACATAGGTACAGCATACTCCAGTGGAGATGGAGATGTAGCGTCACAGGCAGGAGATGGATCGTCACAATCAGGAGCTGGATGAGGGCTGGGCAATAATGAGGCATGAAGAATAGAATGTGGCCTCTGATTTGTTGGTGTGCTGAGTTGAAAGACAATATTTTGTTCATTTGTTGTAACCTCAGATGTGTTTTGTTGTGTATGTGTTGATGTGACAGCCATATCTTTATTTAAGTATCGTGGTCTTTGTTTACTGTTTTTAATACACAAGGCCAATTTCTGCGCAATAACAATTTTACCCTTAAATCTAACATGCATGCCATGTCTAGTGTAGTGTCCTCTCTGCAGATACTTATTTACCTCATGGTAGTATGCTCCTTCACTTTTGACAGTCTGAAGGATCTTTGCATTTGAATTACTAATTTCAGAGTTGAGATCCTGTCTATCAAATCTGTATGGAATTGAGACTACTGCGACTGTCGCCCTCTCCACTTGCTGTATAGCCTCAGACAATGTTTCACAAAACTGTGATTGATGTTCATGAATACAAGCATAATATATACATGTACAAGCATAATATATGTGTTTTCAGGTGACCAGCCTGTGCAAAACATTTATTACATGTCGGACATGTATAAGGGCGCTCACCAGTATGTACAAGCATATGTTTTTTTCAGGTGACCAGGCTGTGCAAAACATTTTTCACATGTCGGACATGAATAAGGGCGCTCACCAGTATGTACAAGCATGTGTTTTCAGAGTACTACTATTCGTTGGTCTCCTAACGTAGGGGCGTATCTGCATTTTCCTTAGTTTTCAGGAGGGCTGAAAAACTGTTTCTGAATATGCACCTATCTTGTGTTTTATAATGTGATTCATTAAGGAATAATCACAAAGCAATCAAACTTTTCTATGAAATAGTCAATGGCTTGTTAAACAGAATATACAATGTGTTTTTTTACTGGATGATCAGATTTGTATACAAAATGACGGTCAAAGCAGATACGCCACTTCGTGAGAACAATATCTCTTTAAAACGCAGATAAGCCTAAATACATTCTGACACATAACTCCCTTGTTACTTGAGATACAGATACGCCACTTTGTGTGAACCTGCGAACAACTAATGCCAACTAATGTAAACTGGCTGGTAACTAAAGCTCAAATCAGCCAAATTTACAGTTACGCCCCTTCGTGAGGGGACCGACAAAATGTATGGATAATTAAACAGTAAATGATCGGCTAAAACAATTGAGGTTAGCTAAAAGAAGTTAAACGGCGTCCCTCATTTAGCAGACGCCGTAGTCCAATGATAGCGTGTTGGCCTCATAACCCGAAGGTCGCGAATTCCATCCCTATCAGGGGCAATACTTTTTGTTCACCGCTATATTAATTATGGTGTATTAAATCAATTTTATTTAAACCACATGAATGTTTACATTGAGTAATAAATGTGTTTTAATTTTTCTAATTAATTTATATCATACATGTCCTATTCTATACGAGCAAAGCTCGGTCACCAGGTACTCTAATCTAATATATGGACATTCCATATTTTTACCTATATATTGTATGAACATTGGCCAAGAATACATCCTTACAAAATATAGACGTATGACAACCCTATTATATAGGGATATTGGCTAAAACACAGTTAACTTTTCAAGTAACTTATTATAGAAAGTAAATAAATTTACCCTTGCAGTCAAAGTTTTGCACCCGGTACGAACTAATTATTATCAAATTGATCTCAAATGAACTTTTTCACTTTCTAGGAACCCAATTGAGAAGATATGGTCCATGGAAGAACTGAATTTTGACGTTTTAAATTCAAATATGAGACTCTGATACCACACCGTCTTGTTGGGGATCATCGGGGTTCTGGGCGGGGGAAAAAACACTCAAATGCATTTAATTCACTCTCTAATAACATAGTTGATAAGAACAATGCTGCGGAACAAAGGTTTTTCCGACGTTTTCTAATGTTATTTGACCGAAATCAGACACTATAACATCCAGTCTAACTTGACGTCTGCTTGAATTGAGATTCCAAGCGGCGAGACATGAGGGATGAAAAAAAGACTGATATTTATATTAATTAAATTTATTCAACAGATATCAATAGCCAGAGATTTTTTAAATCTAAATATTAAATTTTGCAAAATTACAATGACTAAATAGTTTTGTTTGATTTATAATGATATAATGGTTTAAACTACTGATCCGTTTCATGAATGTTCAATGTGTCTTGCACAAGAGTCCTCATCAGTATGTGAATACAAATATGCTTACCGTGTCAAACATTTTCCACATCTGAGACATTTGTAAGGGTGTTCACCAGTGTGTAAATACAAATGTACCCTCAGATCACATTTATAAAAAAACATTGTTCACACAGGACATTGATAGGTAATAATAATATAATAAAAATATTCATCTTTAAAATCTTTAACAATTATTTGTTTTTATTATCAGATTCTATTTTCTCAGAGCACTAGATAATATTTTCTTTTCTATCAACATTTATATTTTACCATATGATTAATAAAAATTTTTTTCTTACAAAACATTACAAGTACACATGTTTTCGTTTATGTTGTTGTGTTTTTTTTTATAACAAAATAATTATACAATATGTGGGGTCTGTGGACATTATATGTATGTAAGGGCGCTCAGTGTACAAACATATTTTTTTTCCAGACATTTTAACATATTAGCATATGTTTTCATACCACATTTGAAAAATTCACATTTGTTAGCATTTTTATAAGGGACAACCCATATGTTTTTTTTTTTCATTTATAAACAATTTTTACATATGTTTTTACTCACCAGTAAGTACATGTCTTTTCAATACTTCTCCCAGTGAAAACATTTTTCACAAAGACATTATGAGACTTAGTATATAAAAAATATGGTTTTATCTCAGCAAAAACATTTTTACAATACATTTATATGTGAGTATTCATATGTTTTTTCAGAGCACAGCCAAAAAATTTTTCACATGTCGGACATTTAAGGGGGGTACTAGAATGTATAACATAATGTGTTTTTTCATTTCTTACAAAACATTTTACATGTGGACATGTATAAGGGGCTCACCAGTATGTAATACAAATGTTTTCAGGTCTCGTGCAAAATAATTTATTACATGTCGGACATGTATAAGGCGCTCACCAGTATGTACAAGCATATGTGTTTTCAGGTTACCTGTGCAAAACATTTTTACATGTGGGACATGTATAAGGGCGCTCACCAGTATGTACAAGCATATGTGTTTTCAGGTACCAGCCCGTGAAAAACATTTTTCACATGTCGGACATTTTGTAAGGGCGCTCACCAGTATGTACAAGCATATGTTTTTCAGATTACCAGCCTGTGAAAAACATTTTTTACATGTTGACATTTATAAGGGCGCTCACCAGTATGTACAAGCTATGTTTTTTCAGAAACAAAAACATTTTTCACATCGGACATTTATAAGGGCGCTCACCAGTATGTACAAGCTGTTCTTCAGGTTCATTAAAAACATTTTTTTACATGACATTTATGACGCTCACCAGTATGTACAAGCATATGTTTTTTCAGACATTTGCAAACATTTTACATGTCGGACATTTGGGCTTAGTATGTACTGCTATGTTTTCAGGTACCAGCCTGCAACATTTTTTACATAGACATTTTCTCATGTACAACATATGTTTTTTCAGGTTAACAGTGCAAAACATTTTACATGTCGACATGTATAAGACACCAGTATGTACAACATATGTTTTTTCATACCAGCCAGTGAAAACATTTTACATGTGGACATGTATAACGCTCACCAGTATGTACAAGCTGTGTTTTCAGAGTACTAGACAAAACATTTATTTGTCGGACATTATATCACCAGTATGACAACATGTTTTATACCACCATGAAAAACATTACATGACATTATACTGAGTATGTACAACATGTGTTTCAGATATTAATTACAAAACATTATACATATATTAATTAAACTATAATCATTATGAACATACATTCTTTATATATTAATATGTTTTTATAAAAATATTAATCACACATTTTGACATTAAAAAATATATCAATTATACTTTTATATTATCATAGTTATTTTAAAATTTTCAGTAGAAATGATTCTATTAAAGTTTTGCTTAGGTATTTTTCATTTTCTTGTTATTGCTAATATTTTCAAAATTTATATGAAAAGATACATTAGAATTTCAAACACATTCATGTATAACACAAAATGTTCATTCAAGATTTATTTATCAACACAAGACAGACACATGCAAGTTTTCTTCATAAATTAATGAGAATATTTAATTTTTGTGGACTTGGAGAGTCTGATTAAAAAATTTTATTAGTATTGCATGGTATACTCCGAAGTAACATGTTTACACATGACACAGTTACTCATAATCATCATGCTGGCAGACAAATAGGGGTTCATAAGATATTTAACGAAATATATTTATACATGCATAAGAGAATATATATACATCTATTGACATTGAAAAAAAAATCAAATATATAAAAACATTAGCATGCTGTATTGATTAAATATACACGTACGGCGACAGATATTATGTATACTGTATATTAACTCTAATACTTTATATGATCATTTAACATTAGTTAATTAATTGAGTAATTAGTTACAGTAATGATTTTTAAATTTGATTGAAAACTAATATATTTATCATTATAATATATCAATTGTAGCCAGAGATACTAGGTTTTCCAATCAATTATATAATAAAAATATATTACAAGTTTTTATCAATATCCGTCAATAAATATAGTTAGTATTTATAAGATTTATAAAGACTTGCATTTCTCGTAGAACATTAAAATAGGCATTTAAGCATAAGCAATTTTTATTTTGATCAAAATGACAAGTTTCATAAACATCTGTTCATAAATAAATTTCTATTCTCTATATGATTAACGTAAAATTGTGCAGGTTTCATGATAAACACATCAAGATTTTAAGCATAAATGGATAGATCAATATAGGCTAAATTAAAGTTTCATAAAAATATTGATTGATAAGTGAAATAATTTTTATATGAGATTAACATTGTACGAAAATAAATTCTGTGTTCAGATTTTTTAATATCTCTGTAATTGGAGATAGAGAAAAACTTTAAGGAACTAAACTATGTAGTTTTTAATTTCTAATGGTAAAAGTATAATTTAAAAGATTAAAATTTTTTACAATCCAATACTAGTACGAACAATTTGTATAATATAATATTTTTACACGGATCTAAAACGGCACTTAGGATTTTCTTTAAATTTTAAATAACTAATTTAGTAGAAATTGATCTACATAGGTCTAATGTCCAGGAAAATTCTTGTTTTCTTGTAATATTAAGTTTAAAATCTAAAAATTTAACATTACGCTTATGGAGAATCAAAATGTAAACAATACAAATCAAAACATCTGTTTATAACCGTTTGACAGTTCTTGATTGAAGATGGTGGTGAACAATATGTGAATAGAGGTTTTGCATTAATATTTATTTTAAATGTAAAATGATCAAATTACTAAACAATTTGTAAAAACAAAAGGGTAAAATAACTGTGCGAAATAAAAGCAGAGAAAAGTATTTCTAAAATCTTTAGTGTTTTGTTCTTTATTCTTTTTATATTCCCGCCGCAGGTTTGCTGCGGCGAATTATTACAGAGCTAGAATCCAACCCTTTGAGCCATTCCACAGACACATCACTGACATTGTGTACACCTTCAACCCCATCGCATCGTGTACACCAGAGAAAAATCGCAAGGGGCACTCTTCGGCAATATGCCTCATGGTTTGTACTGCCGCTCCACAATCACATGTTTGATTGTCTTTCAGGCCCCATTTTGACCGCCAATAATTGCATCTACCTACTCCTGTGCGGAAACGATTGATAAGAGACCATTATTTCCGAGGAAGAGTCATACCATTTACCAGTACTGTTGGGTCTCTTATTACAGAGGAGTTCTGCCTAATAAAGTTATCCCAAGATGCATTCCACTCTTTATCAGCTGTATAATCTTCAGCAATTAACTGAGAAGCTGTCTGCATTGGTGGGGCCTAGACTTGAGGCGGTTGGGGTGAGGTAACAGGTCCTGCATAATTGGGAGTTTGGGCTCTCTGATAATCTTCTTGTATTCTTCTTCAGGTATGCCTAGCGTCTTACATTGGGTGGGGCTATATTACACAGCACTGGGAGCCAAGGAGTAGGTGTGGCCATTAGAGTACCACTGATGGTCCTCATAACCCTATTCAGTTTGACATCCAAGCTCTTAACATGCACACTGTTAAGCCACACAGGGGCACAATACTCAGCTGCAGAGTAAACCAGGGATAATGCAGAGGTCCGTAGAACTCTAGCATTTGCCCCCCAAGATGTTCCTGCGAGATACTGCACTATGTTCGACCTGGTTCTTACTTTTGCAGCAGTCTTGGTTAAGTGACTTCTAAATGTCAAGGTGCGGTCCAGTGTGACCCAGATACTGAGGTCGTTTGTTGTGTTTGAGAGGTACATTGTTGAAGGAGACATTCAATTCAGTGTCGGCAAGTCGGTTATTTAGACGGAAACAAGCTACTTCGGTTTTAGATGGGTTGGGCTTTAGCTTCCAAGTCCTAAAGTAATTATTGAGAATTGAGAGATCATTGGTGAGTGAGAGTTCAGTTTGTTTTAAGTCATCATTTTGTGAAGCCAGAGCAATGTCATCAGCAAAGATGAATTTCCGAGACTGTGTTGCTGGAATATCGCTTGTGTAGACATTGAATAGTAGGGGTGCCAGGACTGAACCCTGTGGCAGGCCATTCCTCAATGTGCGGAACTTACTCTCTTTCTGGCCCAGAAAGACCTTGATCAGCCTGTTGCTCAACATAGAGTTCAGGAGGCGCTGTAATGCCCTGCATGGGATTTAGCATGTAGAGTTTAACCAACAGCCCCTTCCTCCAGACCGTGTCATAAGCTGAGGACAGATCAATGAATGCAGCACCTGTTTTCTTTTTCTTATGGAATCCATTCTCAATGAATGATGTGAGGGCCAGCACCTGGTCACAGCAATTTCGGCCAGGCCTGAAACCAGCTTGTTCAACTGGAATGAATTCATTCAGAATTGGTGATAGTCTATTGTATAGTGGACGTTCAAGTACTGTAGCTTATAACTAACACTCAGAAGGGCTATTGGTCGATAGCTTTTGACACAGCTCTGATCTTTGCCTGGCTTCAGCACCGCAATTATTTTCGATTTTTTGAAGGTTGCTGGCAGGTCCCCACAGGACATTATGTTGTTGAAAAAAGAGAGAAGCCACAGTCACACTTTAGGTCCAGTATTTTTTAGAAATTTAGGAAAGACTTCATCCATGCCTGCAGCCTTTCCAGTAGGCAGCACAGAGACAGCCCTCTCTAGCTCATCCATTGTGAATTCTTTTGAAATTTCCAGAGGGGCCCTCCTTCTTCTTTTTTATCATATTAAACTTGTCTGAAATGAGTTTGTCTGAGGGTTGGTGACTTAATTTGGAAAGACCTGCAATATGTTAACTATAGATCTAGTATCAGGTTGAGGCAATGCTTGTTTTGTCATGAGCTTTCCAGTAGAGAGTTTTCTCAGCAGTGACCATGATTTACGGCTACTGTGAGTAAAATCAAGAGATTCAACTGTCTTCACCCACTTATCTTGTCTAGCTCTGTTAAGGTTCTGAATCAACTGGTCAGCAGTCTCATGGTTACCAGTATTGTTGAACTCTTTGTAAAGATTGTCACACTCTTCATTCCAGCCTGAAACATACTCTCTTCTAAACCCACTTGGGATTGCCTTCTTAGCTGAAGAGAGAATCAACCTCACAAATCGATCATAGTTTTTTACTAAGGGAGGAATGAAACGGATTGCAGTTTCAAGCCTGTCGGAGTAGGATTTCCAGTCAGCTTTATTAGAATTCCACCTAGGCCAAGGATGAGATCTAGTCACAGGAATCAATATCCCTATTACCACCAAAACAGGCCTGTGCTGCGAATGAGGAAAATTCCCTAAAACCTTCCTGCTAGCGTGCATTATTGGCTTGCCACTCTGATCTGAGGAGCAGAAACTCAGGTCTGGAGAATAGCCTCAGGCCCAACGTGCTGAGAAGAAGGTACTATGTCAGCTAACAATCTGATCTAATTTATAATTTTACTTCATAGATAAGTGGTCATACATAAGTTAAACATTTTGGTATATGATGTGCCACCTCAGGGGAAGAGAAATGAATGTTTCTAAATCCATTTTTGACCATATTTTGGAGCTAAACATTAAATTTAGCACTACAGTAACATGTAGTAACATACTGCTGAATGTTGTCGACTACCAGTTCCTGGATTAGCATATCTACCTGGGTCACCATTTAGAAACTTAAACTAATCTAATATATGGACATTACATATTTTTACCTATATATTGTATGGACATTGGCCAAGAATACATCCTTACAAAATACAGACGTATAATGTATAATGTGTGTGGTATAAATGTTAAGATAAAAATTATTTATGGTAGAAATGCCTAATGTCAGTGTTCCTCACAGCAGCAAACCTGCACACTCTTTGTCATGTTAATCTTATGGGGAGTAGGCGAATAATTCTCATGTTTACGGACAGATTTTTTTTAAACTTGTCATATATTATTGATTTGGAAATTCGCTGAGTACGCAGGTCTGCTGCGACGGGGGTATTAAATTTCTAATGTTAACCTTATGGAGAGTAAGTTTGTTTACAAAATGTCTACAATGAAAACAATTGATTTCTTAGCAACAGCTGATTGGTTTACTTTCCATTAGATATGTTTTACTATCCAATGCCATCTGAATCATTCATTAATGTAAAACTATGAAGTAAATGTGTACTGTAAAAAAAGAACAGATTTATTCACCACGTTAACAGTTTACGGTTTTGGGGGGTTATGTACTTATATTTTCATTTTCTGTCTGTTTAAAATCACGCATTTATGTGATAATTAAAATGTTTATATTATTACGTTTATTATAATAATCAGCTGTTGTATATCTTTCCTATAAAATCCGTATTACAGTTAGGTTTAGTTTAAGTTTGGATTGGATTTGAAAATTGTGAATTAATCCTCAGATTTATTCGTTTTACGGAAATGTTATTAATCATACTTATCGTTTCAGTACTGTTATTCACTAAGCCGCGACCCAGAATATACGAGTACAGTATAACCTTACACAATAAAGCCGTAATGCTATTCTACTTCAGAACATGGCCACTCTTAAAGTTGACCTGTATTTACTGACAGGCGTTTCGAAGTTCGCCGGGTCAGCTAGTCAATCAATATTTTTGGATTAAACTTGGTATTTACCTTCATGTTTTTGATACCCACCCGTCTATGCTTAAAAATCATAGTTTATGTGTTTTGGCAGCAAATCTGCGTACTCTTTTCCATGTTATTCATATAGGGAGTAGGCAAACTCCTTTATTTATGGATATATGTTTATAAAAATTTGTATAAATGTTAAAAATAAAAATTGTTTATGGTAGAAATGCCTACTTTCAGTGTTCCTCACAGCAGCAACCTTACTCTTTCTTATGTTGATCTTATGGCAAATAATTCTCATGTTTATGGGCAGATTTTTATAAAACTTGTCATATATTATTATTATTATTATATTATTGTTTTAGAAATTCACAGAGTACGCAGGACTGCTGTGACGAGGGTATTATAACATCTCACTGACGCTCAGTAACAATTTGGATAAGAGATTTATTTATGGTAACAATAAATTCTGGGGAAAATATGAAGAATTTTATGATTAAGTATTTAGAGGGATGGCAATATTGTACATGAGGAATGATAAAAAGGCTGATATTTATAATAATTAAATTTATTTAGCAGAAATCAAGAGCCAAAGCTTTTTTAAAATCTAAATATTAAATTTCAAAATTACAATGACTAAATAGTTTTGTTTGATTTATAATGATATAATGGTTTTATAATGGACTATTGCACAAGAGTCCTCATCAGTATGTGAATACAAATATGCTTACCGTGTAAAACATTTTCCACATCTGAGACATTTGTAAGGGTGTTCACCGGTGTGTAAATACAAATGTACCCTCAGATCACGTTTATAAAAAAAAACATTGTTCACAAGCAGGACATTGATAAAACTTGCTGGTATATAATAAAATATGGTCTCTTAATCTCTTGGCATCTCTAAAAGACTCTTTACAAATTGTAGGACATTTATAAAGGTCAATATTCATATGTTTTCTCAGAGCACTAGCCAATGTAAAATATTTTCCACGGGTCAGACATTTATGATGGTTTTTACCAGTATGTGAATACATAATAGTATGTTTTAATATATTCTTGTCGCATATAACATTTTCCACATGTAAGACATTTGTATGGGCATTCACCAGTATGAAAATACAGATGTCTTTAGGTCTCGTTTATAACAAAAAGATTTATAACAAACTGGACATTTATAAGGTTCCTTACTAGCATTTACAAGCATATGTCTTTTCAGACTACTAGAATATGCAAAACATGTTTCACATGCCGGACATTTATATGAGCGTTTATCAGTATGTACAAGCATATGTGTTTACAGTTGAGCAGCCCGTGAAAAACATCTTTTACATGTCATACATTTATAAGGGCACTCACCAGTATGTACAAGCATATGTGTTTATAGAGTACTAGACAGTGCAAAACATTTCTCACATGTGGGACATGTATAAGGGCGCTCACCAGAATGTAGAAGCATATGTGTTATTAGTTGACCAGCCCTTGCAAAACATTTCTTACATGTCGGACATTCATAAGGGCGCTCACCAGTATGTACAAGCATGTGTTTTCAGGTGACCAGCCTGTGAAAAACATTTTTTACATGTTGTACATTTATAAGGGCGCTCACCAGTATGTACAAGCATATGTGTTATTAGTTGACCAGCCCTTGCAAAACATTTCTTACATGTCGGACATTCATAAGGGCGCTCACCAGTATGTACAAGCATGTGTTTTCAGGTGACCAGCCTGTGAAAAACATTTTTTACATGTTGTACATTTATAAGGGCGCTCACCAGTATGTACAAGCATATGTGTTATTAGTTGACCAGCCCTTGCAAAACATTTCTTACATGTCGGACATTCATAAGGGCGCTCACCAGTATGTACAAGCATGTGTTTTCAGGTGACCAGCCTGTGAAAAACATTTTTTACATGTTGTACATTTATAAGGACGCTCACCAGTATGTACAAGCAAATGGTGGAACAGTGTTATTGTTTTTGAATAATAAACCACTTTCTGATTTTATTACCTGCCAAGCAGCCTTACACATATTATCTGAACTATTGATAAATTTCTCATTATGCTTTATTTTGGCCTCTCTAATTTTATGTTTATATTCTTTTCTATAAAATGACAGTGTTTTCTTTAATTAATCATGACAATCTAAATCAGGTACTTTTATTAAATCTGCAAGAAAAATAATGGTATTTCGCATTTTGTTTAAAGACTCGTCAAATCATTTATTTTACTTTTATAATCATGTCTTATTTTCATAGATATTCTAAGACAGTTCAGATTAAACAAATAAACCACAGTGTCAAGGAAAAATTAAAAAGCAATATTGACATCAAAATAATTAAAAACAGGTTCCCAATCTGTGTTACATAAACTCAAAGCAAACATATCAAAGTTTTCTTGATTAAGTTTCCTAAAAGATTTCTTGGAGAGGAACGTCCGAGGGCAACAAGATCCTAGTTCTCCAGAAAAAGGCAATAAGAGCACTGACTGGCCTTGGTCCCCGAGACATATGCAAAGAAACTTTTAAATTACTTAACTCCTAACTGTACCAGCGCTCTACATCCATGCTGTGGCAGTTTACACCATCCAGCTAGACCTTCCCAGAAATGAGTACTTACATTCCTATCAAACTAGAAGAGCAAATGACTACAGTCTTCCTGCCCACCACACTACCCAGTTCAGCAAGAAACCTTACATTGGAAGCAAAATTATAAATGCACTGCCTCAAAATCTGAGAATATGACAACTGAGAGCTTCAAGAAACACTTTCAAGATTGGCTGGCAGAGCCTATCCATACTGTAAAAGAATTCTTTGACCTGATGTGAAAAAGCAAGCTGACCCACTGCAATGTAAAGCAATATTAGAACCTACCTGACACAATTGTATTCCTTAATGAAATGTCAATAAAGAATATTGTCTATTGTCTATCATTAGTTAAATAATTGAGTATTTAGTTACAGTGATGATTTTTAAATTTGTTTATTTGAAAACTAATATATTTATCATCATAATATGTCAATATTTTGTAACCAGAGATACTATTTTCTAGTGAGTCTATTTATGTAGAAATCCAGTCATGATAAATCAGATTTTAGTTTTAAAAACTATCTAAAAATCAATTTTTAAAATATTTCCCAAAGCATGATCATCTTTTCTTTTCATAAATGATATAAGTTTGTACAGTTATTTTTATTCTCTCTTGCTATTGACGACATATTTGATAAAAAAAGGGTTTTCACAAAAACATTTCATAACAAGCGTTAGTAGGTAGTTTAAATCTTAGTTTTTTAAACTTTTCACTGATACACAATTTCCATCATTATACTATAGCATACATATCTTAAAAAAATTAAATTATTTTGGTTTTAATCCCATGACAAAATTTTGTTATGGGCAGATAAAGCCTACTTTCAGTGTTCCTCGCAGCAGCAAATATGCTTATTTTTTCCCATGTTAACCTTATGGAGTATAGGCAAATAGCTCTCATATTTATCAACAGATATTGATAAAACTTGTCATATATTATTGATTTAGAAATTCGCTGAGTACACAGATCTGCTTCGACAGGGGTATTTAGTTGTGCTTCCTGCACTGTAACTTGTCATGAAATACAGTCAAAACAGTCTGAAGGTCACTTAACCTCCTCCACTGTATTTTACATTTTAATCAGGGGAAGAGAAATGAATTTTAAATCAGTAGCCTCGTAACCCGAAGGTCGCGAATTCCATCCCCATCAGGGGCAATACTTTTTGTTCAGTGCTATATTAATTATGGTGTATTAAATCGGTTTTATTTAAACCTCATAAATGTTTACATTGAGTAATAATTGTGTTTTAATTTTTCTAATTAACTTGTATAATACATATCCTATTCTATACGAGCAAAGCTCGGTAAACAGGTACTCTAATCTAATATATGGACGTTCCATTTTTTTAACTATATATTGTATGGACATTGGCCAAGAATACATCCTTATGGCATAATACAGACATATAGCAACCCTATTATTTAGGGATATTGGGATACACAGTTAACTTTTCAAGTAACTTATTATAGAAAGTAAATAAATTTACCCTTGCAGTCAAATTTTTGCACCCGGTACAAACTTATTATTATCAAATTGATCTCAAATGAACTTTTTCACTTTCTAGCAATCCAATTGAGAAGATACGCTCCACGGAAGAACCAAATTTTGACGTTTTAAGCTCAAATATGAGACTCTGATACCACACCGTCTTGTTGGGGATCATCGGGGTTCTGGGCGGGGGAAAAAACAAATGCATTTAATTCACTTTCTAATACAAAGTTGATAAGAACAATGCGGCGGAACGAAGGTTTTTCCGATGTTTTCTAATTTTACTTGACCGAAATCAGACACTATAACATCCAGCCTAACTTGACGTCTGCATGAATTGAGATTCCAAGCGGTGAGACATGAGGGATGATAAAAAGACTGATATTTATAATAATTAAATTTATCTAACAGAAATCAACAGCCAATTTTTTAAATCTAAATATTAAATTTCAAAATTACAATGGTTGGCTAAAAGACCCTAAACAGCATCACTCATTTGGCAGACGCCGTAGTACAATGGTAGTGTGTTAGCCTCATAACCCGAAGGTCGTAAACTCCATTCCCATCAGGGGCAATACTTTTTGTTCAGTGCTATATTAATTATGGTGTATTAAATCGGTTTTATTTAAACCTCATAAATGTTTACATTGAGTAATAAATGTGTTTTAATTTTTCTAATTAACTTGTACAAGACATATCCTATTCTATACGAGCAAAGCTTGGTCACCAGGTACTCTAATCTAATATATGGACATTCCATTTTTAGCGAATTTCCCATAGGGAAGAAGCTATTACCGTAGGTCTCATGGCGAGACTTAAGCCCAGGACCAAGTTATTTTTCTTCTTTAGGTGCCCAGAGTCCAAAAACAATAGTCATTAATATTTGTATAAATAAATAAATAAATATATATATATATATATTTATTTATATATATACATATATATATATATATATATGTGTGTGTGTGTGTGTGTGTGTGTGTCTGTGAACACGATAACTCTCGTAAAAATGGTCCGATCACAGTAACACAATACGTTGTATTGCGGGGCTCCAATGTTAATCTTATGGAGGATTAAAAAAAATTAATTTTTCCCATATTAATAAATATTTTTTTATGAAACTTGATATTTAGCTTCATGTGGTTGATATCTATCCATTTATGCTCAAAAATCATAGTTTATGTGTTTATCATGGCAGCAAACCTGCATACTCTTCCCCCATATTAATCATATAGGGAATAGGCAAACTCCTTTATTTATGGACAGATGTTGATGAAACTTGGTATAATTGGTTAAAATAAAAATTATTTATGGTATAAATGAATACTTTCAGTGTTCCTCACAGCAGCTAACCTGTACACTCTTTCCCATATTAATCTTATGGAGAATAGGCACGAATAGCACGAATAGGCATAGAATTCTCACGTTTATGAACAGATTTTTATAAAACTTGTCATATATTAAATTATTGATTTGGAAATTCGCTGAGTACGCAGGTCTGCTGCGACGGGGGTATTATATATATATCTGTGTGTCTGTTAGCACGATAACTCTCGTAAAAATGGTCCGATCGAGACCAAATTTGGTAGAGACATGTATTCCTATAAATGCTCGCACGAGTTCGTAAACCAGATATATCGGTCAATAGGAACGGGTAGTTTGGGGGGGGGGTTTGTACCCCAAAATGGAAGTTTTTGCGTTTTTCACATGTAATTTTTAAAAATTTCTAATTTTATATTTCACCATTGGAATCAGCTTAAAAAACTACACAATTAAGTTCCTTAAAGTTTTTCTCCAACGGTTACCGAGCTATTAAAAAATCTAAACACAGTACGTTGTATTGTGGGGCTCTAATGTTAATCTTATGGAGGATAGAGAAAAATTAATATTATGGATAATAGGCAAATAATTCTTATGTTTATGGACAGATTTTTATAAAACTTGTCTTATTTTATCATTATTATTATATTATTGATTTGGAAATTTGCTGAGTACGCAGGTCTGCTGCAACGGGGGTATTTATATTGTTTATAGCAACTCTGCATTGAGTAATATAATTTTGAAAAACATTTATAAAAACATCAAAAGCTACTGACGCGTTATTCTGTTCATATACACTAGACCAATTCTCAGTGTCAAGACAATCTCTAAGCCGAGCAAAGTCCTTGCGGTACCGCGCGGCAGGAGGAGTAGCGGCAGGCAACCCGCCACGTCCCACCCCACCACCCGACACACTCACGTCAACCCGGCACATGGCATGATCCGTGTGGCCGGTATGAATAACTGTCGCTTCCACGGCAATCATGTCCTTACTGGACACTCTTGCATAACAGTGATCTATGCAGTTTTCTGTATTAGCTGTAATTCTGGTCGGTTCCACTATCATACACTCCAAGCCGTTGGATGCCATCAATGTTGAATAATTATCAATTGAAGATGGTACAACTGTATGATTTTCATTATTTATAGAAATATTCAGATCTCCAATCCAGAATATATTTTTAATTTTTTTAAAGATGATCCTATTTTTAATAAATATTTTACGAAGTTCATCAACAAAGGCATCAATTGGTCTAGATAACAGTCTATAGATTGCTAACAAATGAAAATTATGTTCAAATATATCAAAAGACAAACGTCAGCAGACAGCTACAGTGTAAATCTATTAATTTAATATTTGAAAATAAATTATTTTTATAAATTGCAACTCCACCTGATCTATAAGAATCGTTACATTTTAAAAACAATTCAAAGTTTGGAATTTTGTATTGATCTGCTTCATCAGAATAAATCCATATTTCAGAGAGAATTATAATATCTGGCATTAATTCATTAAAAGTCAAATCAGTCACAAACATATCAAAATTCTTTCTCAAACTTCTAATATTTTGATGGATTATAGAGAAAACTTGTTTCATATTTCTTCTATTATAAAATGCTACAATAAATACATACTTTTCCTATTAGACTAATAACATTTATTTATATATATTTTTAGAGATACACTTGAATTTTATTTTATACTAGCTGACCCGGCGAACTTCGTAACGCCTCACAGTAAACACATGTTAACTTTAAGATTTCCATGTTCTGAAGTCGAATAGCAATACGGCTTCATTGTGAAAGGTTATATATTCTGGGTCGCTGCATAGTGAATAACAATACTGAAACGATAAAACATATTAATATCATTTCCATAAAACAAATAAATCTGAGTGGATTAATTCACAATTTTCAAATCCAATCCAAACCCAAACGAAACCTAACTGTAATACGGCTTTTATAGGAAAGATATACAACAGCTGATTATTATAATAAACGTAATAATATAAACATTGTAATTATCATATAAACACATGACTTTAATTAATCAGACAGAAAATAAAAATATAAATACATAATCCCCTAAAACCATTAACTATTAACGTGGTGATTAAAGCTGTTCATTTTTTACAGTACACATTTACTTCATAGTTTAACATTAATGAATGATTCAGATGGCATTGGATAGTAAAGCATACGGTATTGCTAATGGAAAGTAAACCAATCAGCTGTAGCTAAGAAATCAAATGTTTTCATTGTAGACAATTTGTAAACAAACTTACTCTCCATAAGGTTAACATTAGAAATTTAAAACGCCATAAAATGGAAACTTATGGGGTTTTCGAAAATTTTTTTTCACTAAAACCTTCCCGGACACATATAGAGCAACTTCCTAAAATTTCATGGCGATCGGATGAGTAGTTTGGCAACGCATAAAGGACAGACAGACAGACAGACAGACATACATTCAATTTTATATATAGAGATTTATTGATTAACTTATTACTGTAGTAAGTTTTTAAGGAGAAAAAATTGACAACCAATTGAATAATGAATTTTGAATTGAAATGAATTTTACATCAGTAGAATGAATGTTTCTAAATCCATTTTTGACCATATTTTTCCACTAAATATTAAATTTAGCACTACAGAATATAATATGTAGTAACATACTGCTGAATGTTGTCGACTACCAGTTCTGGATTAGCATATCTACCTGGGTCACCATTTAAAAACGTAATCTAATTTAATATATGGACATTCCATATTTTTACCTATATATTGTATGGACTTTGGCCAAGAATACATCCTTACAAAATACAGACGTATGGCAACCCTATTATATAGGGGGATATTGGCTGTACACAGTTAACTTTTCAAGTAAATTGTTAGTAACTGGTGACCGCGCTTTGCTCATATGTACATGTTCTATTCTACATGTATTATAAAAATTAATTAAAAAAATTAAAACACATTTATTACTCAATGAAAACATTTATGTGGATTAAATAAAACCGATTTAGTACACCATAATTAGTATAGCACTGAACAAAAAGTACTGCCCCTGATGGGGATGGAACTCGCGACCTTCGGTTTTAGTGGCCAACACGCTACCACTGGGCTATGGCGTCAGCCAAATGAGCGACGCCATTTAAGGCCATTTAGCCGATCATTTACTCTTTAATTATCCATATAGTTATTATTAGCCTGTGATCGACTGATTTTGTTTGAAAGGAATGAGGATTGAAAAGCAAAAGAGAAATTTAATTTACACAAATTAATTTGTTTGTTACAGTGGCTTCAAGCAATACAATGAATACGTTTTCTATCAAAACACAGAAGATTTTGGAATTATTTTTTTCTGCTTTTATTTCGCACAGTTATGTTAACGTACCCTTAAGTTTTTACAGATTGTTTAGTAACCTGATAATTTTGCATTTATTACATACATAAAATAAATATTTATGAAAAACCTCTATTCACATATTGTTCCCCACCAGCTTCAATCAAGAACTGTCAAACGGTTATAAACAGATGTTTTGGTTTGTATTGTTTACATGTGATTCTCCAAAAGCGTAATGTTAAATTTTAGATTTTAAACTTAATATTACAAGAAAACCATAATTTTCCTGGACATTAGACCTATCTAGAACATATTTTCTATTCGGAAATTAGTTATTTCCAAAATTTAAAGAAATTCCTTGGAGCCCTTTTCGAGATCCGTGTGCAAATATAAATACAAATCTTGCTTGTATTATAGTATTGGGTAGAAAGTAAATACCCCTTGTAGTCAAAGTTTTGCACCCGGTACGAACAAATTATTATCAAATTGATCTCAAATGAACTTTTTTTCACTTTCTAGCGACCCAATTGAAGAGATACGCTCCATGGAAGAACCAAATTTTGGCATTTTAAGCTCAAATATGATTCCCTGAAACCACACAGTCTTGTTAGAAGATCATCGGGATTCTGGGCGGGGTCAATCTCAAATGCATTTATATCACTCTCTATTATTAGTTATAAATAGCGTAGTTAAGTTTGGTTCTTTATTGATCTTTTTATCTCATTAATAATATTTTATACTACCAATAAACAACCTAACCTAACTCAGAGCGCTATGTGTCCACAATATCCTGTATATTACAATGTAACACTACGTTACAGTTAGACAAATTAGGCATTAAAGGCACAGCTAAGATGTGGTTCAAAAGCTATCTTGAAGACCGGAAACAAATAGTAGAAATCACACAAACAAAAAATGGAGTTACAGAAAAAAACTAGATCAAAACCTATGGCTCTGAATCGGGAAGTACCACAGGGATTTATATTAGGACCAATATTGTTTATACTCTTCACAAATGACATATCAGAATACCTGGGAAACTCTAGTATGCTATCGATGTATGCTGATGACATCATCTTGCTTTTAAGCGGAAACAATGATCTAGATGTAAAATCTTTCACAGCACTGAACATGGCGGTTAACTGACTTGGTGGTTAATCCAGGAAAAACAAGCCAACTGGCTTATGGGAGAAAATGTGAAGATGTACCAACAATACCTCATGTAGAAAGAAATACCCAGGCTAAGTATCTAGGCGTCCTAGTAGATGAAGGTCTTACCTGGTCACACCATAAAGATAACCTCCTTCCTAAACTCAATTCATCACTTTATGTGATTAAACGTACAAAATCCATTAGCAACCTTTCTACTGCAAAAATAGCCTACCATTCTCTGTTTGAAACATATATCAGGTACGGCCTCATTGTTTGGGGAGGAACTTCAGCAAGAAATCTTCAGAGTTTTTATACAGCAAAAGAGGGCCGTAAGCTGAGCTGAATATCAGAGAAAGTTGTAGAGAAGCTTTCAAGACTCTGAAGATTATGACATTAATAAATTTATATATAAAAGAAGTTATCCTGTATGCCAATGGGAAAAATTTACACAAAATAGACAGTTCCATGGATACAATACTTGACATGGTACAAGATACTGTCTCCCAGCTCACCATCTCACCCAATATGAAAAGAAACCGTCCTACATGGGCATGAAGCTGCACAACCTACTGCCAGAAGAACTGAGATGCCACACTGGGAGAAGAACTACCAGAATGGCTGATCAACAATCCATTCTATACATTGACCGAGTTCATGGAAAGAAGACAATAAATATTTCTTTTTAACCATCCAGCAGACGCCATTTCAATACTTGATGTATTTTGAAAATAAAGCATATTTGTATTTGTATGGACATTGGCCAAGAATACATCCTTACAAAATATAGACGTATGGCAACAAACCCTATATAATATCCCTATATCAATATCCCTATCAATATCAATATCCCTATATAATAGGGATATTGACTAAAACCGAGTTAACTTTTCAAGTAACTTATTATAGAAAGTAAATAAATTTACCCTTGCGGTAAAAGTTTTGCAACCGGTACAAACTAATTATTATCAAATTGATCTCAAATGAACTTTTTTCACTTTCTAGCAACCCAATTGAGAATGTAAATTATTACAATGTAACACTACGTGTATTGGTTGCCGACATACAGCATTCTGCGGAGTTAGCTTCTTTATTGACAGTAAAAAATATTATTAACAAGATAAAAATGTCTGTAAAGAACCTAACTTAACTCTGCAGAGCACTATATAACGGCAATATCCCGTATATTATGATTTAATGCAACGAGTATTAGTCGCCAACATACAGCGCTATGCGGAGTTAAATTAGGTTGGTTATTGATAGTATAAAATATTATTAACAAGATAAAAATATCAATAACAAACCTTACTGAAATCCGCAGAGAGGTGTACCTGTATGTCTGCAATATCCCGTATATTACGATGAAACGCTACATGTATTCGGTGCTGACATACAGTAGTCTGCGTAGTTAAGTTAGGTTCTTTATTGATAGTATAAAATATTATTAACAAGATAAAAATATTACCAAAGAACCTAAATCAACCCCGCAGAGCACTGTATGTGGGCAATATCCCAGCATATTACGAAGTGATATAATGTTACGTTATTATTCCAGTCAGCTGTTTACGACATTCAAAAAACACTGCTAAAAATTAGCATTTTATACCCCAAATTCTTATGAAATATCCTGTTTCTCCCCGCCTAGAACCCTGATTCCAACAGAATTCAATGTTGACTTGATTTTACAGAGTCACTTATTTCAGCCAAAAAAAATGTTAGAAAACGTTTTTTTTTCTTAATTATGTAGTTAGAGAGTGAAATAAATGTATTTGGGTGATTTTTTCCCCACCTTAAAGCCCGATTCTCACCGATCCCCTAGCTAGACCGGGTGGTTTTAGAGTGTCATATTATAGCCTAAAAACGTTAAAAAAATATATTGTCTCAATTAAGTTGTTAGAAAGTGAACAATTTCATTTGAGATCAATTTGAAATAAAATAGTTTGTACTGGGAAACTTTTACCACCCCGGTAAATTAATTTATAGTTAAGGTAGGGCTTACCTTGGTTTTATTGGTTGCAATGATTATATTCCTTGAAACCCTGAACTTGAGATACATCACTGATGAAATATTATCCGCTTCATGTTTGAGATGACAGGCGATCTGCAATATCATAAACAAAGACTATAATAGGCCTTAACCCTGGAGCACTGGCGCCAAGTCTCACAGATCGAGGGTTGTTGTTTTGACCACTGTGGTGGGGCGGCGGGGCTGAAATGCAAGTTGTTCCCAATAGCCTCTTCCATTCTCAAGCCAGTCATGCCCCAGTAGTCATCGTAGCGTTATAAGTGTTGCTGTTAGAGTTATTAGCCATTTGGGTCTGTCAGACTTGGTGCCAGTGCTGGTGTAAGACTTTTTTTTATGTGTACGCTTTTTGTTTTGTTTATAAATTAGGATAGTGACTATATAAATAGGTCAAAATAGTGCAAAGCCAATGATTTAGAAATAGATTTATTAGTTTTTAAGTAACCATGGCCTCACTGGCCATGGTTATGGTGGATCCGCTCTAGATCTGCTTCACTAGCAGATCTAGAGCGGATAAGAAATTTTTTGGATGAGGTTGAAAGAGAAGTTTTGGAGGAAGAATATGATGTGTCGGATTCCGATGAAATTGACAATATGGAAGTTTTTGAGGAAGACACTGACACGGAACAAGAGAGTGAAGACTATGAAATCGTAATGGAGGTAGATGATGAACCCCAACTTAGTATCCAACATAGAAGAGGTCCCAGTTATGCTGGGAAAGATATGCCATTTTGGAGAATGAACTTTTGTCATGTTAAGAATTAAATTATGGTTTATTGGTGTTTTTTTCTTAGTTTGGTTATAAAAAAACTTGGTAATCTACCGCTTGTGTCGATCTTCCAATTTTTAAGAGGTATTTTTTATAAAATTAAAAAAACACTGTACTTTTTACAAGGGTTATATAAAATGTTCATTAAAATTATATAAAAAAGTTTTTTTGTTTTGTTTTTACCAAATTATGTTAATATAATAAGAAAATGACAGTATAAATACATGTTAACTTTTTTTTCTTATTCAACCTACATTTGAGCAACATTACACAATGGGTCTGTGAGACTTGGCGCCAGTGCTCCAGGGTTAAAATACCTACATGGATCATATTTTGTACATTTTCTTCATTCATGGGACACTGAGCAAATTACATGGGTACTTTAATGTGAATATGAACTAAGGGTGAATATGATTTACATAATTGATTACACAATATGTAATTTTTATACTGACAAAATTCCCAGGGTCATTAGGTTCATAGCCCAACAAAAGAAGACAACTCTTCTCAAGTATTTTAAATTACAAAAATATGGCAGTTAACGACAGGATAAGCTTAACACACCGACGTAATTTGCATAAGCTTAGGAACATATAAAATAAACTTACCTGCTAATCTTAAAAACTGAGCATGTTAGTTTCACGTATAGGCAACTAACATGATGAATGTTATTTAAAAAAAATATTTAAAACAAATAAATGTAGTACTAGAATTTATGGTATTATTGACTTTCTCAAATATAATAATATATCTGTGATATAATAAGTATACGTGTTCAAATGAGAATGAAGAACGTGGTTGAATATATGCTGATATGCGTAAAACTAAAACTAAACAATGGATACAAGACACAAGCGACTCAGACGGGTCAAGTAACCTTCCTGAAGCTAGCTAACGAATCTAATGAGTCTACGTTGCCGACTGACCACGTGAATGCTGTCAATTTGACTGCTGCTGTGTCTTTTCGTTCGATAGCTAAGTGTATACCCATAGATGACCGATCCGTTTTACTCTGGTATACCACAGAGGAAATCCAACAGTATAAAATTACTTTAGAGTAACCTTTTAGGTTTAGGGCTCACTATTAGCATAGATGATAGAAGAACTTCTATTCATAATCAATGCTATTAGCGAATTTCCTATAGGGAAGAAGCTATTACCGTAGGCCTCATGGCAAGACTTAAGCCCGGGACCATGTTATTTATTCGTCTTTAGGTGCCTAGAGACCAAAAACAATATATATCTCTATATATAAAATTATCTCTATATATAAAATTGAATGTATGTCTGTCTGTCTATCTGTCTGTATGTCATTTATGCGTTGCCAAACTACTCATCCGATCGCCATGAAATTTTAGAAAGTTGCTCTATATGTGTCCGGGAAGGTTTTAGTGAAAAAAGATTTTCGAAAACCCCATAAGTTTCCATTTTATGGTGTTTTAAATTTCTAATGTTAACCTTATGGAGAGTAAGTTTGTTTACAAATTGTCTACAATGAAAACATTTGATTTCTTAGTTACAGCTGATTGGTTTACTTTCCATTAGCAATACCGTATGCTTTACTATCCAATGTCATGGATCCAATGTCATTAGAACATGGCCAATCTTAAAGTTAACATGTGTTTACTGTGAGGCGTTACGAAGTTCGCCGGGTCAGCTAGTATAAATATATATATATATATATATATGTGTGTGTGTGTGTGTGTGTGTGTCTGTGAACAAAATAACTCTCGTAAAAATGGTCCGATCGAGACCAAATTTGGTAGAAACATGTATTATTACAATTGCTCGGACGAGATCGTAATCCAGACATATCGGTCTATCTGAAGGGATAGTTTGAGGGGGTTTTGTACCTCAAAAATGGTGTTTTTGCATTTTTACCACGTAATTTTTAAAAATTTCTAATTTTATCTTTCACCATTAGAATCAGCTTAAAAACTGCACGTTTAATTTTCTTAAAAGTTTTTCTCTATCTCCAACGGTTACTGAGATATTAAAAAATCTAAACACAGTACGTTGTATTTTGGGGATCCAATGTTAATCTTATGGAGGATAAGGAAAAATTAATATTTCCCATATCTCTATATATAAAATTGAATGTATGTCTGTCTGTATGTATGTCCTTTAAGCGTTGCCAAACTACTCATCCGATCGCCATGAAATTTTAGGATATTGCTCTATATGTGTCCGGGAAGGTTTTAGTGAAAAAAGATTTTCGAAAACCCCATAAGTTTCCATTTCATGGCGTTTTAAATTTCTAATGTTGACCTTATGGAGAGTAAGTTTGTTTACAAAATGTCTACAATGAAAACAATTGATTTCTTAGCAACAGCTGATTTGTTTACTTTCCATTAGCAATATGCTTTACTATTTAACGCCATCTGAATCATTCATTAATGTAAAACTATGAAGTAAATGTGTACTGTAAAAAATGAACAGATTTATTCACCACGTTAATAGTTTACGGTTTTGGGGGGTTATGTATTTATATTTTCATTTTCTGTCTGTTTAAAATCACGTGTTTATGTGATAATTAAAATATTTATATTATTACGTTTATTATAATAATCAGCTGTTGTATATCTTTCCTATAAAATCCGTATTACAGTTAGGTTTGGTTTGAGTTTGGATTGGATTTGAAAGCTGTGAATTAATCCTCAGATTTATTCGTTTTACGGAAATGTTATTAATCATACTTATCGTTTCAGTACTGTTATTCACTAAGCCGCGACCCAGAATATATAACCTTACACAATAAAGCCGTAATGCTATTCAACTTAAGAACATGGCCACTCTTAAAGTTGACCTGTATATACTGACAGGCGTTACGAAGTTCGCCGGGTCAGCTAGTCAATCAATATTTTTGGATTAAACTTGGTATTTACCTTCATGTTTTTGATACCCACCCGTTTATGCTTAAAAATCATAGTTTATGTGTTTTGGCAGAAAATCTGCGTACTCTTTTCCCATGTTATTCATATAGGGAATAGGCAAACTCCTTTATTTATGGATATATGTTTATGAAAATTGGTATAAATGTTAAAAATAAAAATTGTTTATGGTAGAAATGCCTACTTTCAGTGTTCCTCACAGCAGAAACCTTACTTTTTCTTATGTTAATCTTATGGCAAATAATTCTCATGTTTATGGGCAGATTTTTATAAAACTTGTCATATATTATTATTATTATATTATTGTTTTAGAAATTCGCAGAGTACGCAGGACTGCTGTGACGAGGGTATTATAACATCTCACTGACGCTCAGTAACAATTTGGATAAGAGATTTATTTATGGTAACAATAAATTCTGGGGAAAATATGAAGGATTTTATGATTAAGTATTTAGAGGGATGGCAATATTGTACATGAGGAATGATAAAAAGGCAGATATTTATAATAATTAAATTTATTTAGCAGAAATCAAGAGCCAAAGCTTTTTTAAATCCAAATATTAAATTTCAAAATTACAATGACTAAATAGTTTTGTTTGATTTATAATGATATAATGGTTTTATAATGGACTCTTGCACAAATGTCCTCATCAGTATGTGAATACAAATATGCTTACCGTGTAAAACATTTTCTACATCTGAGACATTTGTAAGGGTGTTCAACAGTGTGTAAATACAAATGTACCCTCAGATCACGTTTATAAAAAAAAATTGTTCACAAGCAGGACATTGATAAAACTTGCTGGTATATGATAAAATATGGTCTCTTAATCTCTTGGCATTTCTAAAAGACTCTTTACAAATTGTAGGACATTTATAAAGGTCAATATTCATATGTTTTTTCAGAGCACTAGCCAATGTAAAATATTTTCCAAAGGTCGGACATTTATGATGGTTTTTACCAGTATGTGAATACATAATATGTTTTAATATATTCTTGTCGCATATAACATTTTCCACATGTAAGACATTTCTATGGGCATTCACCAGTATGTACAAGCATATGTGTTTTTAGTTGACTAGCCTGTGCAAAACATTTTTTACAAGACTGACATTTATAAGGGCTTATACCAGTATGTACAAGCTTATGTGTTTTCAGAGTACTAGAGTGCAAAACATTTCTCACATGTCGGACATGCATAAGGACGCTCACCAGTATGTACAAGCAAATGGTGGAACAGTGTTATTGTTTTTGAATAATAAACCACTTTCTGATTTTATTACTTGCCAAGCAGCCTTACACATATTATCTGAACTATTGATAAATTACTCATTATGCTTTATTTTGACCTCTCTAATTTTATGTTTATATTCTTTTCTATAAAATGACAGTGTTTTCTTTAATTAATCATGGCAATCTAAATCAGGCACTTTTATTAAATTTGCAAGAAAAATAATGGTATTTCGCATTTTGTTTAAAGTCTCGTCAAACCATTTATTTTTTATTTTACATTTATAATCATGTCTTATTTTCATAGATATTCTAGGACAGTTCAGATTAAACAAATAAACCACAGTGTCAAGGAGAAATTCAAAAGCAATATTGACATCAAAATAATTAAAAACAGGTTCCCAATCTGTGTTACATAAACTCAAAGCAAACATATCAAGGTTTTCTTGATTAAGTTTCCTAAAAGATTTCTTGGGGAGGAACGTCCGAGGGCAACAAGATCCTAGTTCTCCAGAAAAAGGCAATAAGAGCACTGACTGGCCTTGGTCCCCGAGACATCTGCAAAGAAACTTTTAAATTACTTAAATTCCTAACTGTACCAGTGCTCTACATCCATGCTGTGGCAGTTTACACCATCCAGCTAGACCTTCCCAGAAATGAGGACTTACATTCCTATCAAACTAGAAGAGCAAATGACTACAGTCTTCCTGCCCACCACACAACCCAGTTCAGCAAGCAACATTGGAAGCAAAATTATAAATGCACTGCCTCAAAATCTGAGAATATGACAACTGAGAGCTTCAAGAAACACTTTCAAGACTGGCTGGCAGAGCCTATCCATACTGTAAAAGAATTCTTCGACCTGATGTGAAAAAGGAAGCTGACCCATTGCAATGTAAAGCAATATTAAAACCTACCTGACACAATTGTATTCTTTAATGAAATGTCAACAAAGAATATTGTCTATCATTAGTTAATTAATTGAGTATTTAATTAAATTTGTTTATTTTAAAACTAATATATTTATCATCATAATATGTCAATATTTTGTACCAGAGATACTATTGTCTGGCGAGTCTATTTATGTAGAAACCCAGTCATGATAAATCAGATTTTAGTTTTAAAAACTATCTAAAAATCATTTTTTTAAACATTTCCTAAAGCAATCATCTTTTCTTTTCATAAATGATATAAGTTTGTAGTTATTTTTATTCTCTCTTGCTATTGACGACATAGGTATTTGATAAAAAAAGGTTTTTGACAAAAACACAGCAGAAATTAACATTTCATAACAAGCATTAGTAGGTAGTTTTAAACTTCTCACTGATATAAAGCTGATACAAAATTTCCATCATTATACTATAGCATACATATCTTTAAAAAATTAAATTATTTTGGTTTTAATCCCATGACAAAATTTTGTTATGGACAGATAAAGCCTACTTTCAGTGTTTCTCGCAGCAGCAAACCTGCATATTTTTTCCCATGTTAATCTTATGGAGTATAGGCAAATAGCTCTCATATTTATCAACAGATATTGATCAAACTTGTCATATATTATTGATTTGGAAATTCAATGAGTACACAGATCTACTGCGACGTGGGTATTTAGTTGTGCTTCCTGCACTATAACTTGTCGTGAAACAACAGTCAAAACAGTCTGAAGGTTACTTAACCTCCTCCACTGTATTTTAAATTTTAATCGGGTGAAGAGAAATGAATCAGTAGAATGAATGTTTCTAATTCCATTTTTGACCATATTATGCCGCTAAACATTAAATTTAGCACTAAAGTTTACAACATGTAGTAAAATACTGCTGAATGTTGTCGACTACCAGTTCCTGGATTAGCATATCTACCTGGGTTGCCATTTAAAAACGTAATCTAATCTAATATATGGACATTACATATTTTTACCTTTATATTGTATGGACATTGGCCAAGAATACATCCTTACAAAATACAGACGTATAGCACCCCTATTATATAGCGATATTGGCTACAACACAGTTAACAAGTAACTTATTAGTACCTGGTGACCGAGCTTTGCTCATACATAATAAGACATGTATTAAAAATTAAAGCACGTTTATTACTCAATGAAAATGGTTTGTATATATATTTAAAACACAAACCATTTTCATTGAGTAATAAACGTGCTTTAATTTTTATAATATGTCTTATTTTACATATATATATATATATATATATATATATATATATATATATATCTTGATGTTTGTAGAAATGTGTCAAATGACTTAATACAAATTATTCAACTGGTTTTTGATAGTATAAATGAAAATGAAAAGTTATGCGAATTTAAACAAAAATACAAAAATTCGCATAACTTTTCATTTTCATTTATACTATCAAAAACCAGTTGAATATATATAATATATATATATATATATATATATATATATATATATATATATATATATATAGTACCTGTACCTGGTGACCGAGCTTTGCTCGGATAAAATAAGACATGTATTTTAGAAGTTAATTAGCAAAATTAAAATAAATTTATTGCTCAATGATAACATTTATGTGGTTTAAATGAAACCGTTTTCATACACCTTAATTAATATGGCACAAACCCTGAACAAAAATGTGATTCTCCGAACGGGGATCGACCTCACGACCACCAACTCGTGAGTCCTGAGCGCTAGCCACTATACTACGATTTCGGTTAAATTATTGCCGTCGCTTTTGGTTTTGGCCAACCTCAATTATTTTAGCAGATCTTATGCTGAATTTAATTGCGCTACTAACTGAGCTACGGCGTCGGCCAAGTTCGTGTCGTCGTTTAAGAGTTTTTGGCCAACCTCAATTGCTTTAGCTAATCTTATACTGAATTTAAATGTCCATACAGTTTGTTATTATCATCCTGTGATCAACTGATTTTGCTAGAAAAGGAATGAGAATTGAAAAGCAAAAGAGAAATTTAATTTACACTAGTAATTGGTTTGTTACAGTGGCTTCAAGCAATAGAATGAATACGTTTTCTTTCAAAACACCAAAGATTTTGGAAATAATTTTCTCTTCTTTTATTTCGCACAGTTATTTTACTCTTTAGTTTTTACAATTAATTTGATAATTTTTCATTCATTTTCATTTATTTCATTTCATTTTATTTTATTTTTTATATTTTATTTTTTTCATTTAATTTTTTCATTTTATTTTCAAATAAAAAAAAATGTTGATGCAAAACCTCTATTCACATATTGTTCACCACCATCTTCAATCAACAGCTGTCAAACGGTTTCAAACAGATGTTTTGATATATATATATATTTGCACACAGATCTCGAAAATAGCACTATTGATTTTTTTTTTATTTTGGAAATAACTAATTTCTAAGTAGAAAATAAGTTCTAGATAGGTCTAATATCTAGGAAAATTCCAGTTTACATTTAATATTAAATTTAAAATCTAAAAATTAAACATTACGCTTATGGAGAATCAAATGTAAACAATACAAACCAAAACATCTGTTTATAACCATTTGACAGTTCTTGATTGAAGATAGTGGTGAACAATATGTGAATAGAGGTTTTGCATAAATATTTATTTTATGTATGTAATATATGAAAAATTATCAAATTTGTAAACAATTTGTAAAACCTTAAGGGTAACATAACTGTGCGATATAAAAGCTGTATAGATAACTAAACAGTAAATGATCGGCTAAAACAATTGAGGTTGGCTAAAAGACCCTAAACAGCGTCACTCATTTGGCAGACGCCGTAGTACAATGGTAGCGTGTTAGCCTTGTAACCCGAAGGTCGCAAATTCCATTCCCATCAATGGGCAATACTATTTGTTCAGTGTTATGTTAATTATAGTGTATTAAATCGGTTTTATTTAAACCTCATAAATGTTTACATTGAGTAATAAATGTGTTTTAATTTTTTTAATTAACTTGTATAATACATATCCTATGCTATACGAGCAAAGCTCGGTCACTAGGTACTCTAATCTAATATATGGACATTCCATTTTTTTAACTATATATTGTATGGACATTGGCCAAGAATACATCCTTATGGCAGAATACAGACGTATGACAACCCTATTATATAGGGATATTGGGATACACAGTTAACTTTTCAAGTAACTTATTATAGAAAGTAAATAAATTTACCCTTGCGGTCAAATTTTTGCACCGGGTACGAACTTATTATTATCAAATTGATCTCAAATGAACTTTTTCACTTTCTAGCAACCCAATTGACAAGATACGCTCCATGGAAGAACCGAATTTTGACGTTTTAAGCTCAAATATGAGACTCTGATACCACACCGTCTTGTTGGGGATCATCGGGGTTCTGGGCAGGGGAAAAAACACTCATATGCATTTAATTCACTTTCTAATACAAAGTTGATAAGAACAATGCGGCGGAACAAAGGTTTTTCCGATGTTTTCTAATTTTATTTGACCTAAATCAGACACTATAACATCCAGCCTAACTTGACGTCTGCATGAATTTAAATTCCAAGCGGTGAGACATGAGGGATGATAAAAAGGCTGATATATATAATAATTTAGTTTATTTAACAGAAATCAAATACCAAAGTTTTTTTAAAAATCTAAATATTAAATATCCAAATTACAATGACTATATAGTTTTGTTTGATTTATAATGATATAATGGTTCAAACTACTGATCCGTTTCAAAAATGTTCAATGTGTCTTGCACAAGAGTCCTCACCAGTATGTGAATACAAATATGATTACCGTGTAAAACATTTTCCACATCTGAGACATTCGTAAGGGTGTTCACCAGTGTGTAAATACAAATGTACCCTCAGATCACTTTTATAAAAAAAAAAAACATTTTCCACAAGCAAGACATTGATGAGACTTGCTGGTATATAATAAAATATGGTCTCTTAATCTCTTGGCGTCTTTAAAATCTTCTTTACAATTTTTTGGACAGTTTATAAAGGTGAGTATTCATTTGTTTTCTCAGAGCACTAGCCAATTAAATATTTTCCAGACATCGGACATTAATGAGGGGTTTTACTAGTATGTGAATACATAATATGTGTGTAAATGTTTTCTTTTCTTACAAAACATTTTCCACAAGTAAGACATTTGTAAGGGCGTTCACCAGTATGATAATACAAATGTACCCTTAGGTCTCGTTTATAACAAAAAAATTGATAACATACTGGACATTTATAAGATTCCTTACCAGCATGTACAAGCATATGTCTTTTCAGACTACTAGAAAATGCAAAACATGTTTCACATGTCGGACATTTATATGAGCGTTTATTAGTATGTACAAGCATATGTGTTTTCAGATGACCAGCCTGTGCAAAACATTTTTCACATGTCGGACATGTATAAGGGCGCTCACCAGTATGAACATGCATATGTGTTTTCAGGGTACCAGCATGTGTAAAACATTTCCTACATATCGGACATTCATAAGGGCGCTCACCAGTATGTACAAGCATATGTGATTTCAGGTAAGCAGCATGTGCAAAACATTTTTCACATATGGAACATTTATAAGGGCGCTCACCAGTATGTACAAGCGTATGTTTTTTCAGGTGAGCAGCCTGTGCAAAACATTTTTCACATGTCGGACATGTATAAGGGCGCTCACCAGTATGAACAAGCATATGTGTTTTCAGGGTACCAGCATGTGTAAAACATTTCCTACATATCGGACATTCATAAGGGCGCTCACCAGTATGTACAAGCATATGTGTTTTCAGGTGACCAGAATGAGTAAAACATTTCTTACATATCGGACATTCATAAGGGCGCTCACCAGTATGTACAAGCATATGTATTTTCAGGGTACCAGCCTTTGCAAAACATTTTTCACATGTCGGACATTTATAAGAGCGCTCACCAGTATGTACAAGCATATGTTTTTTCAGGTGACCAGCCAATGCAAAACATTTTTCACATATGGAACATTTATGAGGGCGCTCACCAGTATGTACAAGCATATGTGATTTCAGGTTACTAGCCTGTGCAAAACCTTTTTCACATGTCGGACATGTATAAGGGCACTCACCAGTATGTACAAGCATAATATGTGTTTTCAGGGTACCAGCCTGTGAAAAACATTTTTTACATGTCGGACATGTATAAGGGCGCTCACCAGTATGTACAAGCATATGTGTTTTCAGGTGACCAGCAAGTGAAAAACATTTTTTACATGTCGGACATGTATAAGGTCGCTCACCAGTATGTACAAGCATATGTGTTTTCAGGGTACCAGCCTGTGAAAAACATTTTTTACATGTCGGACATGTATAAGGGCGCTCACCAGTATGTACAAGCATATGTGTTTTCAGGTGACCAGCAAGTGAAAAACATTTTTTACATGTCGGACATATATAAGGTCGCTCACCAGTATGTACAAGCATATGTGTTTTCAGAGTACTAGAACGTACAAAACATTTTTCACATGTTGGACATTTATGAGGTCGCTTACCAGTATGTACAAACATGTTTTTTATTAGATTACTTGACCATGCAAAACATTTTACATGACTGACATTTATAAGGGCTCTCACCAGTATGTACAAGCTTATGTGGTTCAGATCACTTTTTCAAAGCATTATTTTAAATTTTATGAATGATCGACACTATCTTTGTTTTCATTAGAAACTTATTTCCATTTCAAGGTTTGCTTAGGTTTTTTTCAGGTTTTCTTCTTACTCTTGATAGTTATTTTGGCAAAATTTATACTCTGAAAAGATAAAACATTTTAGAATTTCAAACACATTCATGTAAAACATAAAATGTTCATTCAAACTGATTAATTCATCAACACAGACAGACACATGCAAGTTTTCTTCAGAAATTAATGAGAATATTTAAATTTTGTGGACTTGGAGAGTCTGATTGTTAAAAATTGTATTAGTACCTTGGTAAACATGGTATACTCTGAAGTAACATGCGTTACACACAGTCAATCATATAATCATCATGCTGGCAAACACACATAGCCCCTGGTTTCATAAGGATTAATTTAACAAAATATATGTGTAATACATACATATACATAAGATAATATATTCAACTATTGACATTAAAAAAAATCGAATATATAAAAACATTAGCATGCTGTAATTGATTGTGATGTAATACACATACGGTGACAGATATTATGTATACTATATTTATTAACTCTAATACTTTATATGATCATTAATCATTAGTTAATTAATTGAGTATTTAGTTACAGAAATGATTTGTAAATTTGTTTATTTGAAAACTGTCATTATAATATATCAATATTTTGTAACCGGAGATACTAGCGAATTTCCAAATCAATTATATCATAATATATAAGTTTCATAAACATCTGTTCATAAATAAAGGGGGTTTTCTATTCTCTTATATGATTAACATGGGAAAAGAGTATGCAGGTTGGCTGCCATGATAAACACATAAACAATGATTTTAAGCATAAATGGATAGATCTCAACTACCTGAGGCTAAATATAAAGTTTCATCCAAAAATATTGATTGATAAGTGAAATATTAATTTTTCTGTACCCTCCATAAGATTAACATTGTAGCCCGAAAATACAACGTACTGTGTTCAGATTTTTTAATATCTCGGTAACCGTTGGAGATAGAGAAAAAGTTTAAGGAACTAAACTGTATAGTTTTTTAAGCTGATTCTAATGGTAAAAGATATGATTTAAAGGATTTAAAATTTTTTACAATCCAATACTATAGTACGAGCAAGGTTTGTATATATATATATATATATATATATATATATATATATATATATTTGCACACGGATCTACATAGGTCTAATGTCCAGGAAAATTCTTGTTTTCTTGTAATATTAAGTTTAAAATCTAAAAATTTAACATTACGCTTATGGAGAATCAAAATGTAAACAATACAAATCAAAACATCTGTTTGTAACCGTATGACAGTTGTTGATTGAAGATGGTGGCGTACAATATGTGAATAGAGGTTTTGCATTAATATTTATTTTATGTATGCATATGTATAAATGTAAAATGATCAAATTACTAAACAATTTGTAAAAACTAAAGGGTAAAATAACTGTGCGACATAAAAGCAGAGAAAAGTATTTCTAAAATCTTTAGTGTTTTGTTCTTTATTCTTTTTATATTCCCGCCGCAGGTTTGCTGCAATATGTCTTCGGCAATATGCCTCATGGTTTGTACTGCCGCTCCACAATCACATGTTTGATCGTCTGTCAGGCACCATTTTGACCGCCAATAATTGCATCTACCTACTCCTGTGCGGAAACGATTGATAAGAGACCATTGTTTCCGAGGAAGAGTCATACCATTTACCAGTACTGTTGGGTCTCATATTACAGAGGAGTTCTGCCTAATAAAGTTATCCCAAGATGCATTCCACTCTTTATCAGCTGTATAATCTTCAGCAATTAACTGAGAAGCTGTCTGCATTGGTGGGGCCTAGACTTTAGGCGGTTGGGGTGAGGTAACAAGTCCTGCATAATTGGGAGTTTGGGCTCTCTGATAATCTTCTCGTATTCTCTCTTCAGGTATGCCTTGCGTCTTACATTGGGTGGGGCTATATTACACAGCACTGGGAGCCAAGGAGTAGGTGTGGCCATTAGAGTACCACTGATGGTCCTCATAACCCTATTCAGTTCGACATCCAAGCTCTTAACATGCACACCGTTAAGCCACACAGGTGCACAATACTCAGCTGCAGAGTAAACCAGGGATAATGCAGAGGTCCGTAGAACTCTAGCATTTGCCCCCCAAGATGTTCCTGCGAGATACTGCACTATGTTCGACCTGGTTCTTACTTTTGCAGCAGTCTTGGTTAAAAGACTTTTAAATGTCAAGGTGCGGTCCAGTGTGACTCCCAGATACTGAGGTCGTTTGTTGTGTTTGAGAGGTACATTGTTGAAGGAGACATTCAATTCAGTGTCGGCAAGTCGGTTATTTATACGGAAACAAGCTACTTCGGTTTTAGATGGGTTGGGCTTTAGCTTCCAAGTCCTAAAGCAATTATTGAGAATTGAGAGATCATTGGTGAGTGAGAGTTCAGTTTGTTTTAAGTCATCATTTTGTGAAGCCAGAGCAATGTCATCAGCATAGATGAATTTCCGAGACTGTGTTGCTGGAACATCGCTTGTGTAGACATTGAATAGTAGGGGTGCCAGGACTGAACCCTGTGGCAGGCCATTCCTCAGTGTGCGGAACTTACTCTCTTTCTGGCCCAGAAAGACCTTGATCAGCCTGTTGTTCAACATAGAGTTTAGGAGGCGCTGTAATGCCCTGCATGGGATTTAGCTTGTAGAGTTTAACCAACAGCCCCTTCCTCTAGACCGTGTCATAAGCTGAGGACAGATCAATGAATGCAGCACCTGTTTTTTCTTTTTCTTATGGAATCCATTTTCAATGAATGAAGTGAGGGCCAGCACCTGGTCACAGCAATTTCGGCCAGGCCTGAAACCAGCTTGTTCAACTGGAATGAATTCATTCAGAATTGGTGATAGTCTATTGTATAGTAGACGTTCAAGTAGCTTATAACTAACACTCAGAAGGGCTATTGGTCGATAGCTTTTGACACAGCTCTGATCTTTGCCTGGCTTCAGCACCGCAATTATTTTCGATTTTTTGAAGGTTGCTGGCAGGTCCCCACAGGACATTATGTTGTTGAAAAAAAGAGAGAAGCCACAGTCTCACTTTAGGTCCAATATTTTTTAGAAATTCAGGAAAGACTTCATCCATGCCTGCAGCCTTTCCAGTAGGCAGCACAGAGACAGCCCTCTCTAGCTCATCCATTGTGAATTCTTTTGAAATTTCCAGAGGGGCCCTCCTTCTTCTTTTTTATCATATTAAACTCGTCTGAAATGAGTTTGTCTGAGGGTTGGTGACTTAATTTGGAAAGACCTGCAATATGTTAACTATAGATCTAGTATCAGGTTGAGACAATGCTTGTTTTGTCATGAGCTTTCCAGTAGAGAGTTTTCTCAGCAGTGACCATGATTTACGACTACTGTGAATGAAATCAAGAGATTCAACTGTCTTCACCCACTTATCTTGTCTAGCTCTGTTAAGGTTCTGAATCAACTGGTCAGCAGTCTCATGGTTACCAGTATTGTTGAACTCTTTGTAAAGATTGTCACACTCTTCATTCCAGCCTGGAACATACTCTCTTCTAAACCCACTTGGGATTGCCTTCTTAGCTGAAGAGAGAATCAACCCCACAAATCGATCATAGTTTTTTACTAGAGGAGGAATGAAACGGATTGCAGTTTCAAGCCTGTCGGAGTAGGATTTCCAGTCAGCTTTATTAAAATTCCACCTAGGCCGAGGATGAGATCTAATCACAGGAATCAATATCCCTATTACCACCAGAACAGGCCTGTGCTGCGAATGAGGAAAATTCCCTAAAACCTTCTTGCTAGCGTGCATTGGCTTGCCACTCTGGTCTGAGGAGCAGAAACTCAGGTCTGGAGAGTAGCCTCAGGCCCAACGTGCTGAGAAGAAGGTACTGTGTCAGCTAACAATCTGATCTAATTATTAAATGATGTTGTTGTTCAACTACGGTGATTATTCCTTTTATAATTTTATTTCATAGATAAGTGGTCATACATAAGTTAAACATTTTGGTTTATGCCACCTCAGGGGAAGAGAAATTAATTTTAAATCAGTAGAATGAATGTTTCTAAACCCATTTTTGACCATATTATGCCGCTAGACATTAAATTTAGCACTACAGTAACATTTAGTAACATACTGCTGAATGTTGTCGACTACCAGTTCCTGGATTAGCATATCTACCTGTGTCGCCATTTAAAAAACGTAATATAATCTAATATATGGACATTACATATTTTTACGTATATATTGTATGGACATTGGCCAAGAATACATCCTTACAAAATACAGACGTATGGCAACCATATTATATAGGGATATTGGCTAAAACACAGTTAACTTTTCAAGTAACTTATTAGTACCTGGTGACCGAGCTTTGCTCATATAGAATAACCCATGTATTATAAAAATTAATTAGAAAAATTAAAACACATTTATTACTCAATGAAAACATTTATGTGGTTTAAATAAAACTGATTTAATACACCATAATTAGTATAGCACTGAACAAAAAGTACTGCCTCTGATGGGGATGGAACTCGCGACCTTCGGTTTTAGTGGCCAACACTCTACCACTGGGCTTTAAGGACTTTTAGCCGATCATTTACTGTTTAATTATCCATACAGTTATTATTAGCCTGTGATCGTCTGATTTTGTTAGAAACGGAATGAGGATTAAAAGCAAAAGAGAAATTTACGTTTTCTTTTAAAACACAGAAGATTTTGGAAACACTTTTTTCTGCTTTTATTTTGCTCAGTTATGTTACCCTTAAGTTTTAACAGATTGTTTAGTAACCTGATAATGTTGCATTTATTACATACATAAAATAAATATTTATGAAAACCTCTTTTCACATATTGTTCCCCACCATCTTCAATCAAGAACTGTCAAACGGTTATAAACAGTTGTATTGTATTATTGTTTACATTTGATTCTCCAAAAGCGTAATGTTAAATTTTTAGATTTTAAACTTATATTACAAGAAAACCAGAGTTTTCCTAGACATTAGACCTATCTAGAACTTATTTTCTATTCGTATATTAGTTATTTCCAAAATTTAAAGAAATTCCTTAGAGCCCTTTTCGAGATCCGTGTGCAAATATATATACAAACCTTGCTCGTATTACAGTATTGGATAGAAAGTAAATAAATTTACCCTTGCAGTCAAAGTTTTGCACCCGGTAAGAACTAATTATTATCAAATTGATCTCGGGTCCCTTTCATTAGGGTCCAATTCGATCCAAAACCTTAAAATAGAGAAATAAACTCTGTTTCATAGGATCCAATTTCAATCGAACCAAAAGTGCTGGATTTGCGTCAGAGAAATTGAAGGAGATAAAACATACTGGGGTTGCTTCTTCAAGTTGAAGGCGTTCTGAATTGTTCGTACAATTCACTGCTGAATTTGCTGGTGAATTCAGAAGTGAATGGCGTTAATAAGTATAGTACTGTAATAAGTAATAATAAGTAAGTGTTCTATTTTGGAAAACCACAGTCAAGTATTTCAAAATAATAATTTTAAACCATAATATACGCAAAACATAACGTCATTGTCTTTCTAATAATATATAACATTTTATTATTTCTAATATATGCTGAACAGGTACGCTTATTACACTTTCTTCTGTACCACAAAAATATTTTTTGTTTGAAGTCGGATTGTATACGGGTTTATGACCCAGTGTTTGGAAGCAAGATAATATTGACGAAGTAATAACATTAAATTGTAAAAAATAAATGAAAAACAACTCAGTTTAACCATACTGTATTTTTTTATATTATACACTATTTTTTCGTCATAAATTAGATTTTCTTAGCAGGTCTACTTGAGGTCAATACTAAATGTAGACCTTGTAATTTTGATACGTATGAAAGAAAATTAACTTAGAGTTTGCTCGTCATTATACCTTTTATTTATATTTTTATTTGCCTACGTAATGGTAGAAAACCCATGTTGTCCTGCGCTTATGCCATTTATGAAATAACGTTTACTATAGTTTTGAAAATTTTATTTTATTTTAATTTACTATACTATAGTTTTTATTTAATACTAAAACTTAGGACATGTTTCCAAATATTCAGGACAGAGCGCGAGTATTGAGTTAATCTGTAAACATAGTAAGTACTAAGGACATTTTTAATACGGAGGACGTTTGGATACATAAAGGACGTAATCTTTAAAAAACATAAAAGAATAACAATGTTTTATATGCATATCAATACATTTATTATAATGAGTATACATTTTAACCAGTGTATATCACAATACATAGTGTTCTTTAATTATTCAATTTGAAATTTCTACCTTGATTTCATTGTCATTTATACCTTGTTCTTGTGTTCTTGACACTATATATCTATAACATAAAAATGAATTGCAAAATGTGTTGGTAAGCGCATAACTCAACAACGTATGGACCAATTTGGCCAAATCTTTTTTTAAGATGTTCGTTGAAGTCCAAGGATGGTTCTTACGGCGAGAAAATATTGAATAATTGCCGGGAAAACCCTAAAAACAGCCCTTTTAAAAAGGATCCCATGTACTATGGAACTAGAACTTTGTTTCTTTTCAACAGCTGATTGCTTTACTATATCTGTTAGTTGAAGATATACAAAACAGATTGAAGCACTTGCATTTGTTTATGTTTTTTTTTATTTTGATTACATTTGTTTTTTTTGGTTATACGGTAATTTTGACTAAATACAGATTATTCTAGCTGTCCCTGGGCGGGCCGTACAAACACAGTTTTCCATATCGTTACCAATACCACAATAATCTAGAGCTGTCTCGACACGATTAAAGTCTCCGTTACTTTAATTAATCACTCTTGGGGGTTCTTTTAGATACAATTTGCATAACTTTTGTGTTTACGCTATTTATTATAATGAAACAAGTGTAAAGTAGACAAAAAACGAATGCCGAACACAAACTGTAGAGGGTACGGAGAATATATGGGATATTCATTCATCACAAACCTCAATATCTCCTTTGTTAACGTTAGTCCTACAGTATAAGGTATAAGATTCTGGGGCTGAACGATCTTGATGAATTGAGGGATGTTTACGCTAGAAACACCTACTTTCAGTGTTCCTCACAGCAGCAAACCTACACACTCTTTCTCATGTTTATCTTATGGAGAATAGGCAAATAACTCTCATATTCATTGACATATAGGCCTTATGATAGAACGTGTCATATATTATTTATTATGGTATTTTTTTGGAAATTTGCTGAGTATGAAAGACTGTTGCGACGTGGGTATTGTTTAAGATTTTAAGCTTAATTTTTGTCATGATAATAGTTATTATTTTTTTCTCAACACAGAATCCTACAACCCATACAAACGACGGGCAATCAGCTACAGTAAGCGCCAGGAGAGAAGTCCGTTGAGCTCTAGCCAATAGGACACGGACGCGACCGCGCTGTTGCCATATTGTACGCTGCCTTTCGTTTTAAAGCAAAAAGTGTCAATAATGTCATTAAATACTATATTAACTAACATTTTTTACTATTTATTTGAGTTTGTGATTATGGTTATTAAGTTTTTAATTAGTTTATGTCAATGGAAATGAATAAATATGTAATAACCTGCATTTTATTCTAATGAACCGAAGATTGAAAATATAAATATATAATTTTTAAGGTTATTTACATATACAGTGCTACAAAAAATAAGGTTAGTAAAATGATTGAAAAATGAATGAAAATTTCTAAACCAAATGTAAGTCTTTGATTTGTATTACTTGAATCTAAATAATTTTATAGGCCTCATAACATGAAAGACTAAGTATTATTTTTGGTAGTCTGGATTTCAACCGATAGCCTACTCCTACTAAACATAAATAAAACAATATAATTTTCATATTTATTGATAGCCCATTTTATCTAGTTTTAAAAAATGCATTGTTTTATAGCCATAAAGTTATAAAGTGTGATTTTTATGACTATTTTCGTAAATGTCTGCGCCAAGTGTTAGAAATAACCTAGCGGTTATTATAGGGTTACGAATAAAATAGTATCACTAATAATAAATAATAATCTATAACTGTAATATAATTATCCATGTAGTGTAGATTTATATATATATACAGGGTGTTTCAGAATTCCCTACCAATACTCTAGGGCATTGTTCCTGGGTAAGAAACATATCTAAATATCATATTTAAATTGTCCGGAAGTCCTTAGTTACTCACACAGCCTCCATTTTGTTTTTTCACTTATAATATTTTTTATGAATAATGGTTAAACGTACAGAATTGAAACTTTGCACAAACATTTATGGCAAATAGACAAAGCTACAAAAAAATTATGACAATTTCTCAAATTCATAAAAAAAAATGGCGGCCATTTAAAATTTTGTTTCTCACATAACTCGTGAACCGTTGATTTAAAAGAAGATTTACAAGAATAACTTTTTTTAGGTAATGTAATTACAAATCGATTGACACCAAATTGTTTCAAATTAGACAAATATTAACTGAGATATGGTAGTTTTAGTGATAGGTGACCGCTAGAATTTTAATGACAGTGAGCAGGCGGAGACTGTTGCATTGTTGTGGCATACTCAAGTCGCATGCCTTTACATGCACTGCAACTAAGCTCTAGCGGTCACCTATCACTAAAGCTACCATATCTCAGTTAATATTTCTCTAATTTGAAACAATTTGGTGTCAATCGATTTGTAATTACATTACCTAAAAAAGGTTATTCTTGTAAATTTTCTTTTAAATCAACGGTTCGCGAGTTATTTGAAAAACAAAATTTTAAATGGCCGCCATTTTCTTTTATGAATTTGAGAAATTGTCATAATTTTTTTGTAGCTTTGTCTATTTGCCATAAATGTTTGTGCAAAGTTTCAATTCTGTACGTTTAACCATTATTCAGAAAAAATATTATAAGTGAAAAAAAACAAAATGGAGGCTGTGTGAGTAACTAAGGACTTCCGGACAATTTAAATATGATATTTAGATATGTTTCTTACCCAGGAACAATGCCCTAAAGTATTGGTAGGGAATTCTGAAACACCCTGTATATAATTGTATATACACATAATTGGAGATAAAATAGCTAGAAATGAGTTCGGCAACGTTGCGCGAAGCTGATTGGCGGACTCAAAATCACCAGCTGACTTGGCCCCGCCTTCAACGGACTTCTCTCCTGGCGGCTGGTATAGTTTATAATACAATAATAACAACAGTAGTTCTATTAGTGAACTTTAACATTATATATATATATTTTAACAAACCAAGATGCCAAGTATGTAAATTAATGCCATGCACATCAACATTCACAAGTAACACAACTAATAAAACATACCCCATCAAAAATAACCTATCCTGTGACTCATCAAACATAGATTACCAAATTAAATGTAACAAATGCCCTAAAGAATACATTGGTTCCACAATTAACACACTTAGAACAAGGATTACAGGACATAGATTTGCTTACAAACACAACAAAATAGAACAACCACTAGTAAAACATGCAAATGAACACAAGGAAAGTTTCGAAGAATTATACCAAGTCAAACCAATACGCCAGTTACAAGAAAATTCCACTACACACAAGAATTAAGATACATGGAACAAGCACACCAAATGGTTTTGAAATCAAAAGTTCCTCATGGCCTTAATTTAAGATAAGAGTGATAACCAGCTGGAGCAGAATTATTATTGTTTATATCTACATTTTTATTTTTATTTCTGTGTTATGTTAAGTTACTTTTTAATTTTTATACTTTTTTATTGTCACCTGAAGACACGGAAAGCGAAATATAGTGATGAATACATAATTATTCCTAATATATATATATATATATATATATATATATATATATATATATATATTTTACTATTTATTTCATCAAACAGGGCTACTAATATTAGTTTTCTCAGAGCACTAGCCAATGTAAAATATTTTCCAGATGTCGGACATTAATAAGGGGTTTTACTAGTATGTGAATACATAATATGTGTGTTAATGTTTTCTTTTCTTACAAAACATTCTCCACAAGTAAGACACTTGTAAGGGCGTTCACCAGTATGATAATACAAATGTACCCTTAGGTCTCGTTTATTACAAAAAAATTGATAACATACTGGACATTTATAAGGTTCCTTGCCAGCATGTACAAGCATATGTCTTTTCAGACTACTAGAATGTGCAAAACATTTTTCACATGTCGGACATTTATATGAGCGTTTATTAGTATGTACAAGCATATGTAATTTCAGAGTACCAGAGTGTGCAAAACATTTTTTACATGTTGTACATTTATAAGGCCGCTCACCAGTATGTACAAGCATATGTGTTTTCAGGTGACCAGCCTGTGCAAAACATTTTTCACATGTGGGACATGTATAAGGGCGCTCACCAGTATGTACACGCATATGATTTTTCAAATTACTAGACTGTGAAAAACATTTTTCACATACCGGACATTTGTAAGGGCGCTCACCAGTATGTACAAGCATATGTTCTTTCAGGTGACCAGCCTGTGAAAAACAGTTTTTACATGTTGTACATTTATAAGGGCGCTCACCAGTATGTACAAGCATATGTTTTTTCAGACTACTAGAATATACAAACCATTTTTCACATATCGGACATTTATAAGAGCGCTCACCAGTATGTACAAGCATATGTGTTTTCAGGCTACCAGCCTGTGAAAAACATTTTTCACATGTCGAACATGTATAAGGGAGCTCACCAGTATGTACAAGCATATGTTTTTTCAGGTTACCAGCATGTGAAAAACATTTTTTACATGTCGCACATGTATAAGGGCGCTCACCAGTATGTACAATCATATGTGTTTTCAGGCTACCAGCCTGTGAAAACTTGCTCTTGATAATTATTTTGGCAAAATTTATATCCTGAAATGATAAAACATTTTAGAATTTAGAACACATTCATGTAAAACGTGAATTCTCATTCAAACAGATTTATTTATCAACACAGGCAAACACATGCATGTTTTGTTTAGAAATTAATGAGTATATTTTAATTTTTTGAACTTAGAGAGTCTGATTATTAAAAATTGTATTAGTACCTTGGTAAACATGGTATTTTTCAGGTTTTCCTCTTACTCTTGATAGTTATTTTGGCAAAATTTTCAGTAGAAGCTGACTTCTATGTCAAGTTTTGCTTAGGTATTTTTTCAGGTTTTCTTGTTACTCTTGCTAAGTATTTTGGCAAAATTTATACCCTGAAAAGATAAAACATTTTAGAATTTCAAACACATTCATGTAAAACACAAAATGTTCATTCAAACTGATTAATTCATCAACACAGACAGACACATGCAAGTTTTGTTCAGAAATTAATGAGAATTTCGTGGGCGTGGTGAGTCTGATTATTAAAAATTTTATTAGTACCTGGGTAAAAAATGGTATAGTCCAAAGTAAAATACTTTACACACAGTCAATTAGATAATCATCAAGCTAGCAAACACACATAGCCCCTGGTTTCATAAGGATGAATTTAAGAAAATATCCAGTACTATAATACGAGCAAGGTTTGTATATATATATATATATATATATATATATATATTTATATGTATATATATATGTATATATATACAAACCTGTATTAATAATTATTAATATTAATAAGTGGTGTATTAATACACGACTTGATAATGGACTGAGTTCTGAAACATGTTGTGAAATTTTTTAAATAAAATAATTTCTCACACAAAAAAGGGTACTAAGTTATGAATAATTATTTAATACCAATAGTAGCCCTCATTTACCAACTCAAATATATATATATATATATATATATATATATATATTTGCACACGGATCTCGAAAACGGCTCTAAGGAAATTCTTAAAATTTTGAAAATAACTAATTTCCGAGTAGGAAATAAGTTCTAGATAGGTTTAATGTCCAGGAAAATTTTGGTTTTCTTTTAATATTCGGTTTAAAATCTAAAAATTTAACATTACACTTATGGAGAATCAAATGTAAACAATGCAAACCAAAACAGCTGTTTATAAACGTTTGACAGTTCTTGATTGAAGATGGTGGGGAACAAAATGTGAATAGAGGTTTTGCATAAATATTTATTTTATGTTATATCAAGATGAATAATTGTGACCAGTGTACTGAAGATATTCTGGACAGAACTGATTTAATTACATGTTCAGAACAGAACTGTAAGTTTAATTATCACTATGCATGTGCAGGAATCAGTCAGGCAATGTTTAGAAAAATGACTCAGGTACATAAAAAAGAATGGAAGTGTTTAAAATGCAAATCAGGTAAAAAGAATGAGAATAGCAAAAATGTTATAGAGAAAGACGAGGGAAACGTTAAAGATACATTTTCTAAGTTTATGGAGGATGTTTCTAAGCAGCTCAAGATTCTCCCAAGCTTAAAGGAGGACCTGGAAAGAATTAAAAAGGATAATGAAGAAGTCATAAAAAGCCAACAGTTTACTAGTGAGCAATATGATGACATTATTCGTAAACTAGAGTGTCTGCCGAAGCTTGAGGAGAAGATTGAGCAGCTGCAGCAAGTGATACAACAAAAAGATGAAGAAATAAAAGATTTAAATACACGTCTAAATCAGCTGGAGCAATATGGAAGAAACAGAAATGTTGAAATTAATGAAGTAATAGAGAGAAATAATGAAGATGTTGAAGAAATTGTTATGAAATTTGCTGACAAATTGGGAGTGGACATAACAAAGAGTGACATAGAAGCAGCACACCGTCTACCGAAAACTCGACGAGATAATAGACCTGCAACCATCATCGTTCAGTTCGCAAGAAGGAAAAAAAGGGATGAGATATTGGCTGGAAGAAAGAAGGTGGTGACCAACAGCCAGGTGACAGGACTACAGGGCGGCCGCATATATGTAAGTGAAAACCTTACTACCTACTACAGACACCTTCTGAGAGAAACAAAGAAGAGAAATAAAGACCTTGGGTACAAATATGTGTGGTTTAGGAATGGTTCAGTTAAGGTACGAAAAGAAGAAAATAGTGAGGTTATAGTAATTAATGAAATGTCTGACATAATTAAAATTAAGTGATGTTTTTTTGATCTTGTTAACTGTGCCATCCATTAATTATTAAATGTCCTAATAAAAATAATAATAAATGGAGCTGGATATTATCTCTATTGAGGAAAATAAATCATGTATTCATTTAGATTCTACCCAGTTCAAACATTTTGCTAGAATAAAAAATTATGACCTAGAAATAACAATTTTACATTTGAATATAAGATCGATCAGAAAAAATTGGGATCAATTTATTGCTTGTTTTGATAGTTGTTTTAATTTTTTAGATATACTTATTCTCAGTGAAGTAAATATTAAGGATAAATTCCATGAGGTGTTAAATTTATTTAATATAGAAAATTACAATAAGTTTTAGCGAATTTCCCATGGGGAAGAAGCTATTACCGTAGGTCTCATGGTAAGACTTAAGCCCGGGACCATGTTTTTTTTTTGTCTTTAGGTGCCCAGAGTCCAAAAACAACAATCGTTAAAATTTATATATATATATGTGTCTGTTAACACGATAACTCTCGTAAAAATGGTCCGATCGAGACCAAATTTGGTAGAGACGTGTATTCCTACAAGTGCTCGGACGAGTTCGTAAACCAGACATATCGGTCAATGGGAACGGGTAGTTTGGGGGGGTTTTGTACCCCAAAATTGGGGTTATTTGCGTTTTTCACTTGTAATTTTAAAAAATTTTTAATTTTATATTTCACTATTGGAATCAGCTTAAAAAACTACATAATTAAGTTCCTTAAAGTTTTTCTCTATCTCCAACGGTTACCGAGATATTAAAAAATCTAAACACAGTACGTTGTATTGTGGGGCTCCAATGTTAATCTTATGGAAGATAGGGAAAAATTAATATTTCCCATATTAATCAGTATTTTTGGATAAAACTTGATATTTAGCTTCATGTGGTTGAGATCTATCTATTTATGTTTAAAAATCATAGTTTATGTGTTTATCTTGGCAGCAAACCTGCATACTCTTTTCCCATATCTATAATATTATAAAGAAGAGGTGGTTTCTGTATGTTTGTTTGTGGGTTTGTGGGTTTGTGTGTTTGTGGGTTTGTTGTGGCAAGTGAACGCAAAAAATACTGAACCAAACAGTTTGAAATTTTACACAAAGACAGATGTTAAACTAATGCAACACATAGGCATACTCATTTCCTTAAAATCCTCTCGGGCTTCGCCCTGTGAACGTCCTAAGTTTCAATGTTTACAGTTTTAGAAAATGAAAACATAAAATTACTTGAATGTCAACAGCTGTGAACACTAAAATTTGACAGTTCGGGAAGAAAAAGAAATAAAGTTAATTTTTACACATAAACTGCTGGATCGAAATTAATGAATTATTAGTTCGAAATAGTGGAATGGTAGATTTTTAATTTTCTCCCGATGCCTGCCTCTATTACGTTAATGCCTATCCTCTCCCAATATTTGACATATGTTACTTTGTCATGTTTAGATATATACTGAGACACGTGTTTTGTCATTTTGTAAACAATAAAGAATTAATTATCAATAACTTAAATGTATCTGTAGAGCCTACACCATTCAGCCTTTTTTACCCGTGCGAAGAACGGGTACTTTGGCTAGTTAATCATATAGGGAATAGGCAAACTCCTTTATTTATGGACAGATGTTTATGAAAGTTGGTATAGATGTTAAGATAAAAATTATTCATGGCAGAAATGACTTCTTTCAGTGTTCCTCACAGCAGCTAACCTGCACACTCTTTCCTATGTTAATCTTATGGAGAATAGGCAAATAATTCTCATGTTTATGGACATAGTTTTATAAAACTTGTCATATATTAAATTATTGATTTGGAAATTCGCTGAGTACGCAGGTCTGCTGCGACGGGGGTATTTTAAGTTAAGAGAATCAAAAAGAGGTGGTGGCATTTTAATTTTTACTAAGAAAAATATTCTTGTAAATGTGATTTCAACCAATAGCAGTCACTTTGAAAGCATGCATATTAATATTAAGGTTTCAGATTTTGAAATTAGTATTATGGCTCTATACAGACAGCCATCAGGTGATGTATTAAGTTTCATTTTGGAACTAGATCAAATATTGCAAACCATTAAAAGAAACGTTTTAGTAATTGGTGATATGAACTTAGATTTAAAAGATGTAAAAACGACAAACGTACATAAATATAAAACTATGATGGCAGGTCACACGGGTTGGATTCATATATCAATGAATTCACAAGAGAGGAAGTAAGAGATGGAAACCTTACACAAACATGTTTAGACCACGCATTCATGAGAGTAAAGGGAGCTAAGGTCAACTCAAACATAGTGCAGGTCAAGATAGCCGACCACTACACCTGTGTGGTCAATGTCCAGCCTGACAACTCCTACCCGACTGATATGATAAAAAAGGGGACTTTGCGAATAGATGAAGCAATGATGGCCCGGGTGATGAGGCAGATGAACTGGCCAGTTATACCAACTTTAGAAAAGGCATCTGATATTTATAATAAAATACTTTTATATTTTAAAGAGACTTATGAAATATGTAGAGAAATTAGGGCCTCAAAACCAAATAAATTACCTAAAAAACCATGGATGTCTTTTGAAATCATAAAATTAATTAGAGAACGGGATAAATTATTTAGAATATATAAGACTAACCCAAATAACATAGAACATAAAGATAGATATAAAATGGCTAGGAATAGAATAGACAGAGAAATAAAAAGAGCAAAAAGAAGGTTTTTTCACAATTTTTTCTACAGAAATCAAAATAACATTAGGGAGACTTGGAAACAGATTAACTTAATTCTGGGAAAGTCAAAAACAAATAATAATATTGATGAAAACATAATCAAATACTTAGGGAAACAAAACACAGAAATTGAAATAGCTAACGCATTTGTAGATCAATTTACTTTAGGGGTATATTCAGTAATACATGATTGTCAATATAAAACATTGGGAACTGGGAAACAAAACAATTGTATAGCCTCTTTGTATATACCGAAAATTAAAAAAGAAGAAGCAATGGTTCTACTACAAAGTATGGTTAGAAAAGGACCTGGTTATGATGATATCAGGATGATAGATATAAAAAATAATGCCTGTGTTTTAATTGATGCAATTATTGCATTAATTAATATTATGATCAAAGCCTCTACCTTTCCAGATATGCTAAAGATTGCAGTAGTAAGGCCAATATACAAGGCAGGCAGACACAGTGACTATTCCAACTATCGCCCAATATCGATCCTCCCCTCTCTTAGTAAGATATTAGAAAGGTACATTGCAAATAAATTAATAAAGCACCTGGAAAATCATTCAGTGATTAAGGAAAACCAATATGCATATCAAAAAAATAAAGGGGCGAATGACCTTTTGTTAGATTTTTCAGATCATGTTAATAGTAAGATGAGTAATGGAGAACATGTTTTAGTAATTTTCATTGATTTTAGTAAAGCTTTTGATACTTTAGAACACAGAAAAGTTACAACAGCTTTAGATACAGCAGGAATAAGAGGACCATGTAAAGACTTGTTTTTAAATTATTTACAAAATAGGAAAATAAGAGTAAGGATAAATAACAATTATAGTAAAGAAAAAGAATTAGATCATGGGCTACCTCAAGGAAGTATATTGGGACCTTTGATATACCTGATTTATGTTAATGAGTTATCGGATGTAATACAATTTTCCAAAATGTTCATGTATGCAGATGATACAGCTTTGGTCATATCTGACAAAAATATAGATGACGCAAGAAAAAAGATTGAGCAGGATTTTTTACAGCTAACAATGTGGTGTCATGATAGTGGGCTAATTATAAATAGTAAAAAATCAAAAATTATGCATATTCATTCGCCTTCATACCATTGTAGAGAGATTGCAGTAAAATCTCATTCAAACAACTGTCTCCATAATAAATGTTATGATAAAGGTACATGTCACTGTATAACTTTGGAAAATGTAACTAGCTTTAAATACCTTGGAATAATGATTGATCATAACATGAAATGGGATCTGCACATAAAACAAGTAACTGATAAACTACGGATATGCTTATTTAAATTCTATCATCTGAGAGAATACCTGCCCATTGGAACAATGAGACTTATATACTTAAAATGTGTGAATCTTTGCTTAGGTATGGTGTGAGGTCATGGGGGTCAGCATCGAATACAGCCATAATGCATGTAAAATATGTGCAAAACAGAATAATTAAAACAGTGACTAAGCTTGGTTCTGCTGATCTGGTTGTTAATCCCATGCTAGGTTATCAAATATTTAATGTTTTGCCAGTAGACAAGTTGTTCAGATTTTTGATTATACTAAATTATTATTATTCAAATAATTTCAAATGTCTCAATGAGCATGGTTATGATTCAAGACAAACCTTCTATGTGGTACCGAGAATCACTAATAAATATTCTAAAAGGACAAGACTTTTTTTGGTACCGTCTTTGTTAAACAGCTTACCTGCACATCTGAGAAATGTAAATAAATTAAGAATTTTAAAGCAAATGCTAAAATGTTTTTAGTTGAGAAGGGAGGAAAATTTTCATTGATTTCCGATTTGGGTTAGTTTTAGCTATTACATTTATTGTTAGTACCAATATTTAATTTACATTTATATTTACATTGTGCATTTCGTGTTCTTGTGATACTAGATTTATATTAATGTTATTCTATTTATATGTTTTTATTGTATGTATATAGATGTTATTGTTGGATTTTTTCTTATTGTGCTAAAAATATGTGCCAATTTTAATATTTCTATTGATTAATAATGTGTTTTGTACGTTAAAAAGGAAGATATAAGAAAATAATATAAAAGACTGACAACAACATTAAAAGAAGTGAACTAACTATAAAATAGCTACAGACAAGGCTTTTGTAGCTTAATTAAAATGTTTTGTATAACTTTTGTTCGTTTTTGGAAATAAAAAAAAAAAATAAAAAAAAAATGTATAAATGAAAAATTATCAAATTACCAAACAATTTGTAAAAACAAAAGGGTAACATAACTGTGCGAAATAAAAGCAGAAAAAGTATTTCCAAAATCTCCCGTGTTTTGATAGAAAACGTATTCATTGTATTGCTTGAAGCCACTGTAACAAACCAATTATTAGGTGTACATTAAATTTCTCTTTTGCTTTTCAATCCTCATTCCGTTTCTAACAAAATCAGTTGATCATGGGCTAATAATAACTGTATGGATAACAGTAAATGATCGGCTAAAACAATTGCGGTTGGCTAAAAGACCTTAAACAGCATCGCTCAGTTGACAAGACACCGTGGTCTAATGGTAGTGTGTTGGCCTCGTAAAACGGAGATCGTGAGTTCCATTCCCATCAGTCGGAATTCTTTTAGCGAATTTCCCATAGGGAAGAAGCTATTACCGTAGGTCTAATGGTAAGACTTAAGCCCGGGACCATGTTATTTTTTCTTCTTTAGGTGCCTAGAGACCAAAAACAATAGTCGTTAAAATGTATATATATATGTATATATATAAATATATATGTATATATATATATACATATATATATGTATATTTATAAATATATATATATATATATGTATATTTATAAATATATATTTATATATGTGTGTGTCCCATGTAATTTTTGAAAATTTCAAATTTTATATTTCATCATTAGAATCAGCTTAAAACCCTACACAATTTAGTTCCTTAAAGATTTTCTCTATCTCCAACGGTTACCGAGACATTAAACAATCTAAACACAGTAAGTTGTATTTTGGGGTTTCAATGTTAATCTTATGGAGGATAAAGAAATAATAATATTTCACTTATCAATCAAAATTTTTGCCTTTAAACTTGGTATTTACCTCAATGTGGTTGAGATTCATCAATTTATGCTTAAAATTCCTAGTTTATGTGTTTATCATGGCAGCTAACCTCCATTCTCTTTTCCCATGTTAATTATATGGAGAATAGGCAAACTCCTTTATTTATGGACACATTCTTATGAAACTTTGTATAAATGGCCAAAAGTAAAAATATTTTATGCCTAAAGTGCCTACTTTCAATGTTCCTCACAGCAGCAAACGTGCATACTCTTTCCCATGTTAATCATATAAAGAGTACATAAATAACTCTCATGTTTATGGACAGATTTTTATAAAACTTGTCATATATTATTATTATTATATTATTGATTTGGAAATTCGCTGAGTAAGCAGGTCTGATGCGACCGGGGGGTATTTGAATTTTTCATACATAATTTTTTAAATATTATTTTATGTTTTTTATAGAATCAGAAAACGGTTACCGAGATATAAAAAAATCTAAACGCTGTACGTTGTATTTTGAAACTCCAATCTTAATCTTTTGGAGGATAAGGGTAAATGAATATTTCACTTATTATCTATATTTTGGAAGAAACTTGATATTCAGCTTCATGTGGTTGAAATCTATATATTTATGCTTAAGAATCGTTGTTTATGTGTTTATCATGGCAATTAACCTGGATACTCTATATATTTATATTTTAAATCTATATATTTATGCTTAAGAATCGTTGTTTATGTGTTTATCATGGCAATTAACCTGGATACTCTTTCCCTATGTTAATCATATAGAGAATAGGCAAACTTCTTTATTTATGTACAGATGATGAAACTTGGTATAAATGGACAAAATAAAATTGTTTTTGCTAGAAATGCGTAGGATGCAGGTTATATGAAATATGGAAAGCAACACCCAAAGGAAGGCTAATACAGTAGTCAGGTTTTGAATGGTCCATTAGGAAAGCCAAAATTAAGATGTTCTAACAGAGTCATTTGCCCTTAACGTCCTGGGTCCGGTCTAACAGACCGCTTGAGTTATTTATTTATTTGAATTTAAGGGTTTCAAAAGACGATGATCCCAGCCATGCCCGGTAGTTGTCCCTCCCCACCACTGAAACCGATCCCTATTGTCTTCCGGTCGTAATATTTAGAGATTTGTTTGTCGTCAGCGGTCTGTGAGACCGGACCCAGGATGGCAGTGATGGATTTACGACCCATCCCATCGTCTCGTTGTACTCTGCGTACTCAGTGTGTGTGTGTGTTTTGGACTCAGATTTCGAAGAACGATGCATGAAAACTGGTACAAGGATGCTTTTTTAAGTGAATCGGATTCACTTGGATGGTGAAACCACAATTGTAGCGACGTTTGCAGAACACGAGGCTGATGTATGAACTTTATTTGAGTATGCATCTGTTGAGTACTAGGAGTAGAAGAGCCTAAACCTGACACTGTTTGTAATAAGACTAAATAAAAGAAAGACATACTACACATGTGATGCGAAGAAGATAAGAAAAACTGCCTTCATTTGCTATTAATGTAAAAACCTTTTATATATATATATATTTATTATTAAATTAAAATAACTTGAGCTCCCTTTAAAACATTTTATTTTGTACATGATACACTATTTTATTTTGTACACGATACACTGTGTATCATGTACAAAATAAAATGTTTAAAGGGAGCTCGTTCTTTTAATTTATTAATAACTATATTAGCAGCCCATACTTGTGAACTACATAATCAAATATATATATATATATAGATTTAATAAGTTGAAATTAGCAGTAAAGCAAATCTCTCAATTTTAATGATATGTTTCTTCATAAGTATTTTATTTTTTATTTTCACCATATCCTATGGAATGGAAAAATACCAATAACTAAACATTTTGTCATATTTATCACCACGTTTTTATAGTTTTAGAAAATGTTTACATTTTTCATCAGATTTGGCCATGTACAAGTTTTTTAAATTTCATATATCTATTATATGTACTCAATAAGCTTACTTTAAAATTATTCATATACTTATCATTTCAAATAACTTATTAGATTTATAAAATGATTTCAAACAGTAAAAAATGAATGTTTTTTTTTCCCAAAAAGGCGGTCTCACAGACCGCCTTTTTGGGCATTTTTGTAATTGAACGCATACAAACCTTGCTCGTATTGGTGCGGTACCATCCTGTAGAATCCTATTCTGTAGAAAATGAGGGTTTCCAATCGTGTATAACGTGAGCTCTTACAATTCTTTAGAAATATTTAAAATCGTCTTAAATTGTAGAAAATGAAGGTTCCCAATTCTGTAGAAAATGAAGGTTTCCCATTTTGTAGAAACATAAGGTCGTCCTATTTTGTAGAATTTCTCTTACTATATGGAACAAATAGACAGGGTTGCCATGTGCACGATAATAATTTTGAGGATGGTTAACAGCTGTCTTTGCCATGTAAGCTAACGTTATTTCTTCTTTTTAGCTGCGTCTAGCAAGACTAGTTTCAAAGAAGAACAATCCCTTAAAAATTTGATTCATATAATTAATATTATTTATTAATAATAATTAATCCATATAATTAAACCATTTCCATATTATTTAGTTGAGTAATAGCTATAACAAAAACATTTTCCAGGAGTCAGAAACTCTGAGCCGAAGTCAGCTGGAAACCCTGTTGGCGCTGAAGGGGTGTGAGGTGCACAAGAGAGTATGCATGTGTGACCCATGCAAACATTTTTGTTTGTGTGGGACTTGTGCAAGTATTCATAGAAGCAATGTGCGGTGTGACCATGCAGATTTGCCGCTGCCGATAAGGTGCCCAGTGTGTAGTCTTGTTATGGGATCATCGGGGTTCTGGGCGGGAGAAAAAACTCAAATGCATTTAATTCACTCTCTAATAACAAAGTTGATAATAACAATGCGGCAGAACAAAGGGTTTTCCGATGTTTTCTAATGTTATTTGACCGAAATCAGACACTATACATCCAGCCTAACTTGACGTCTGAATGAATTGAAATTCCAAGTGGTGAGACATGAGGGATGATAAAAAGGCTGATATTCATAATAATTAAATTTATTTAACAGAAATCAAGAGCCAAAGATTTTTTAAAATCTAAATATTAAAATTCAAAATTACAATGACTAAATAGTTTTGTTTGATTTATAATGATATAATGGTTTAAACTACTGATCCGTTTCAAAAATGTTCAATATGACTTGCACAAGAGTCCTCATCAGTATGTGGATACTAATATGCTTACCATGTAAAACATTTTCCACATCTGAGACATTTGTAAGGGTGTTCACCAGTGTAAATAGTAAATACAAATGTACCCTCAGATCACGTTTATAATAAAAAACATTGTTCACAAGCAAGACATTGATGAGACTTGCTGGTATATAATAAAATATGGTCTCTTAATCTCTTGGCGTCTTTAAAATCTTCTTTACAATTTTTTGGACAATTTATAAAGGTGAGTATTCATTTGTTTTCTCAGAGCATTAGCCAATGTAAATATTTTCCAGACATTGGACATTAATGAGGGGTTTTACTAGTATGTGAATACATAATATGTGTGTAAATGTTTTCTTTTCTTACAAAACATTTTCCACAAGTAAGACATTTGTAAGGGCGTTCACCAGTATGATAATACAAATGTACCCTTAGGTCTCGTTTATAACAAAAAAATTGATAACATACTGGACATTTATAAGATTCCTTACCAGCATGTACAAGCGTATGTCTTTTCAGACTACTAGAGTATGCAAAACATGTTTCACATGTCGGACATTTATATGTTTCTTTATTAGTATGTACAAGCATATGTGTTTTCAGATGACCAGCCTGTGCAAAACATTTCCTACATATCGGACATTCATAAGGGCGCTCACCAGTATGTACAAGCATATGTGTTTTCAGGTGACCAGAAAGAGTAAAACATTTCTTACATATCGGACATTCATGAGGGCGCTCACCAGTATGTAAAAGCATATGTGTTTTCAGGGTACTAGCCTGCGAAAAAGATTTTTTACATGTCGGACATGTATAAGGTCGCTCACCAGTATGTACAAGCATATGTTTTTTCAGGTGACCAGTCTGTGTAAAACTTTTTTCACATGTCGGACATGTATAATGTCGCTCACCAGTATGTACAAGCATATGTGTTTTCAGAGTACTAGAACGTAAAAAACATTTTTCACATGTTGGACATTTATGAGGTCGCTTACCAGTATGTTCAAACATGTTTTTTTTTTTAGATTACTTGACCATACAAAACATCTTACATGACTGACATTTATAAGTTCTCTCACCAGTATGTACAAGCTTATGTGTTTTCAGATCACTGAACTATGCAAAGCATTTTTTTAAATTTTATAAATGATCGACACTATTCTTGGTTTACATTAAAAACCTACTTCCAGTTCAAGGTTTGCTTAGGTATTTTTTCAGGTTTCCCTCTTACTCTTGATAATTATTTTGGCAAAATTTATATCCTGAAATGATAAAACATTTTAGAATTTCAAACACATTCATGTAAAAGGCGAATTGCTCATTCAAACAGATTTATTTATCAACACAGGCAGACACATGCAAGTTTTGTTCAGAAATTAATGAGTATATTTAAATTTTTTGGACTTAGAGAGTCTGATTGTTAAAAATTGTATTAGTAACTTGGTACCGTAAACATGGTATTTTTAAGGGTTTTCTCTTACTCTTGATAGTTATTTTGGCAAAATTTTCAGTAGAAACTGACTTTTATTTCAAGTTTTGCTTAGGTATTTTACAGGCAAAATTTATACCCTGAAAAGATAAAACTTTTTAGAATTTCAAGAATTTCAGATTTTTTTTAGAATTTAGAATTTCATTTTACATGAATGTGTCATGTAAAACACAAAATGCTCATTCAAACTGATTAATTCATCAACACAGACAGACACATGCAAGTTTTGTTCAGAAATTAATGAGAATATTTTAATTTCGTGGGCTTGGTGAGTCTGATTATTAAAAATTTTATTAGTACCCTGGTAAACATGGTATAGTCCGAAGTAACATGCTTTACACACAGCCAATTACATAATCATCAAGCTAGCAAACACACATAGCCGCTGGTTTCATAAGGATGAATTTACGAAAATATCCAATACTATAATACGAGCAAGGTTTGTATGTATATAGATATATATATATACCATGTATATATGTAATAATTACTAATAACTTAGTACCCTTTTTGTGTGAGAAAGTATTTTATTTAAAAAATTTCAAATAATTATTAATATTATTAAGTGGTGTATTAATACACCACTTGATAATGGACTGCGTTCTGAAACATATGAAATTTTTTAAATAAAATAATTTCCCACAGAAAAAAGGGTTTTAAGTTATGAATAATTATTTAATATTAATAGTAGCCCTCATTTATCAACTCAAATATATATATTGTACCTGGTGACCGAGCTTTGCTCGGATAGAATAAGACATGTATTTTACAAGTTAATTAGCAAAATTAAAACAAATTTACTGCTCAATGAAAACATTTATGTGGTTTAAATAAAACCATTTTCATACCCCTTATTTAATATGGTATAATTACTGAACAAAAATATAGCCCTCAGGTGGGGATCGATCACGCGACCTTGAGTACGTGATATCTAAGCACTACTAACCGAGCTTAATAATTAGATCCATGTGTAAATATATATATATATATATATATATATATATATATATATATATATACAAATCTTGCTCGTATTATAGTATTGGATGTGTGTATATATATATATATATATATAAATTTTAACGACTATTGTTTTTTGGCGTCTGGGCACCTAAACATGAAAAAATAACATGGTCTCGGGCCATGAGACCTACTGTAATAACTTCTTCCCTATGGGAAATTCGCCAAAGAAAAACATAGCAGAAAATAAACATTTAAAACAAGGGATAGTAGGTAGTTTTAAACTTAGTTTTTTAAAATTTTCACTGCTACAAAACTTAGCAGATACAAAATTTCCATCATTATACTTAAGACTGTTTTGACTTTTGTCTCACGACAAGTTACAGTGCAGGAAGCACAACTAAATACCCCCGTCGCAGCACCTTTTCTTCAGCAAAATCCTTCTCTTAACACTTGCCATTATTTTCCAATACTGTATTCATAAATTAAAATAACGAAAAACAAACTGTAAAAGACATACACTGAACTAACGATGTCTACACGAATTGTAGGTACGTACGAACGGCATCACAGTGCTTTGATGCGACGTGAGTCACTGACACTGACCTTGATGACCGGCGACAGCGGATATAGGGTAGGGGAGGGGGTCGGGGTGGTTAGCGGTAAGACAGCAATAAAATGCCGTTTCTAAAAATAGAATGTAGCCAAACAATAACCGCAGCCCTCACGTTGCACCACCGACCAAACTTTCTCTATTTAGCTATATGTTGCCGTCATCTCGGCCCGATTTTCTTGTGTTATATACGAGGTTTGAGAATTTACTGACGATATATCCGAGGTTTTTTCCTATGTAAATACATATAGTTTGGCGGGACCTAAAAATAAATGACGTTATATCCGACTTGACGTTATGGCCGAGGCCGCAATAACCGAGTTGCACTGTATTTGCCTATTATCCATAAGATTAACGTGGGAAAGAGTGTGCAGGTTTGCTGCTGTGGGGAACACTGAAAGTAGTCATTTTTACCATGAATAATTTTTATTTTAACATTTATACCAACTTTCATCAACATCTGTCCATAAATAAAGGAGTTTACCTCCCTATATGATTAATATGGGAAAAGAGTATGCAGGTTTGCTGCCATGATAAACACATAAACTATGATTTTTAAGCATAAATGGATAGATCTCAACCACATGAAGCTAAATATCAAGTTTTATCCAAAAATATTCATTAATATGGGAAATATTAATTTTTCCTTATCCTCCATAAGATTAACATTGGAGCCTCAAAATACAACGTACTGTGTTTAGATTTTTTTACATCTCGGTAACCGATGGAGATAGAGAAAAACTCTCAGGAACTTAATTGTGTAGTTTTTTAAGCTGATTTTAATGGTGAAAGATTAAATCTAAAATTTTTTTAAATTACATACGAAAAACGCGAATATATTTTATGAATATTAGTTAGTCTATATTGGTCATTGATTTAAATCCATTTCGAAATCATTCTATATTAAAAAGTTATTTTAACGTATAATAATAATAATGGTATAAATGTTTTAATCTATTTAATTGTAAAGTAATGCTAAATAATAAAGCTGGGTATTCATTTATTTTCTTTGTGTTGATTTGTTTAGAATTTCAGGTTTCTATTTTGTTATGATGATCTTTTAGCGAATTTCCCATAGGGAAGAAGCTATTACCGTAGGTCTCATGGTGAGACTTAAGCCCGGGACCATGTTATTTTTTCTTCTTTAGGTGCCCAGAGTCCAAAAACAATAGTCGTTAAAATTTTTATATATATATATATATATATGTATATATGTATATATATATGTGTCTGTGAACACGATAACTCTCGTAAAAGAGGTCCAATAAAGACCAAATTTGGTAGAAACGTGTATTCCTACAAGTGCTCGGACGAGTTCGTAAACCAGACATATCGGTCAATGGGAACGGGTAGTTTGGGGGGGTTTTGTACCCCAAAATGGGGTTTTTTTGCATTTTCACATGTAATTTTTAAAAATTTCAAATTTTATCTTTCACCATTAGAATCGCCTTAAAAAACTACACAATTTAGTTCCTTAAAGTTTTTCTCTATCTCCAACGGTTACCGAGATATAAAAAAATCTAAACACAGTACGTTGTATTTTGAGGCTCCAATGTTAATCTTATGGAGGATAAGGAAAATTAATTTTTCACTTATTAACCAATATTTTTGGATAAAACTTTATATTTAGCTTTACGTGGTTGGGACCCATACGTTTATGCCAAAAAATCACAGTTTATGTGTTTATCATGGCAGCAAACCTGCATACTCTTTTCCCATATTAATCATATGGAGAATAGGCAAACTCCTTTATTTATGGACAGATGTTGATGAAAGTTGGTATAAATGTTAAAAAAAAATTTTTTTGATGGTATAAATGCCTACTCTCAGTGTTCCTCATAGCAGCAAACCTGCTCACTCTTTCCCATGTTAATCTTATAGAGAATAGGAAAACGATTCTCATGTTTATCGACAGATTTTGACCAAACTTGTCATATATTATTGATTTGGAAATTCGCTGAGTACGCAGGTCTGCTGCGACGGGGGTATTTTATAACCTGATCAGTATTTAAAATTGAGAATGTAGCTTGTAAAATTATCTTTATGCAGGCCTACAATACAGTACTTCAGGGTATACACGAGTAAATAAAGTTGTTTTACACTTAACAAATATTGTATTTTTTAATTGTTTTCATAAATCCCTTATTCTAAGTAGACATTCCGTGTTAACCGAGAATTTGGTTATCCGAGGTTGCTGTGGTCCATATTAACTCGGTTACACAAGACTCTACTGTACACATTGATTTTTTTTAAATTAATATAGTATTTCTAATTAATAATCCCTATGATAGCATCAGCATAGTGAAGTGGCATTACAAATATTGGTGCACTATGGAATAATGATACATTATTATTCCAGTCAGCTGTTTATGACTTTCTAAAAACACTGCTAAAATTAGCCTTTTATACCCCAAATTCTCATGAAATATCCTGCTTCTCCCCGCCTAGAACCCCGATTCCCACAGAAATCAATGTTGACTGGATGTTACGGAGTCCCTTATTTCAACCAATAAAACGTTAGAAAACAGTGATTTTATTCTTAATTATGTAATTAGAGAGTAAAATAAGTGTATTTGGGTGATTTTTTCCCCACCTTAAAGCCCGATTCTCACCGATCCCCTAGCTAGACCGTGTGGTTTCAGAGTGTCATATTATAGCCTAAAAACATTAAAAAACATATTGTCTCAATTAAGTTGTTAGAAAGTGAACAATTTCATTTGAGATCAATTTGAAATAAAATAGTTTGTACTGGGTGCGAAACTTTTACCACCCCGATAAATTAATTTATAGTTATGGTAGGGCTTACCTTGGTTTAATTGGTTGCAATGATTATGTTCCTTGAAACCCTGAACTTGAGATACATCACTGATGAAATATTGTCCGCTTTATGTTTGGGATGACAGGCGATCTGCAATATCATAAACAAAGACTATAATAGGCCTTAAAATACCTATATGGATCATGTTTTGTACTATTTCTTCTTCATTCATGGGACACTGAGCAAATTACATGGGTACTTTAATGTGAATATGAACTAAGGGTGAATATGATTTACATAATTGATTACACAATATGTAATTTCGTTACTGACAAAATTCCCAGGATCATTAGGTTCATAGCCCAATAAAAGAAGTCAACTCTTCTCAAGTATTTTAAATTACAAAAATATGGCAGTTAACGACAGGATAAGCTTTACACACCGACGTAATTAGCATAAGCTTAAGAACATTAAAATCAACTTACCTTCTAATCTTAAAAACTGAGCATGTTAGTTTCACGTAGAGGCAACCACCTAGGTTAGTCAACTAACATGAAAGTGTTATTTAAAAAAAATAAATGTAGTACTAGAATTTTTGGTATCATTGACTTTTTAAAATATAATAATATATCTGTGATATAATAAGTATACGTTTTCAAATGAGAATAAAGAACGAGGTTGAATACATGCTGATATGCGTAAAACTACACAATGAAGACACAAGCGACTCAAACCAGTCAAGTGAAGTGACCTTCCTGAAGCTAGCTAACAAATCTTTTTTTTTCTAAGGTCTTAACAGACCATGCAGCCTCGCAGTTCTCTATTTTGTGGTTGCTTCAAAAATTATTAGGATTCTCATTTTGCGTTTCTCATTAGACTTGTCTTTTAATTTCTCTAAAGTAATTAGCTATTTCTTTATATGTTTCTATTTCAATACTTTTAAGAGCAGACACAAGATCCAGTTTAAATTTTACACAAGTGTTATTGAGTAATTTGCTTCTAAAGTAATTAATTGTAGTGTGGGCATATAAAAATTAAATGTTCTAATGTTTCTTCTTGGTTTAAAGTGCAGTTTAAGCATAAAGGGGTAAAGCATTGTTTTTTGGAGTATAAGTATTTATTAACTCTGGCATGTCCGAGACGTGTTCTACATAAGACAATTGTATCATGTCTATTTAATTGCTTATTGGAAAATTAAGGCTTAGTTTGGAAACAATTTTGAATTTTTCTGTGCCACAGTCCTTTAAGGCCATTCCACACAGCACGTGGCGTGCGTGGCTGGACGCACGCTAGCTAGTTTTCAAAACATCGCTTCCCAGCTAATCAAATGAAGCAATTCACATAGCAGCCACGGCCACGCGGCAACGCTTGCTATACTAGCCACGCGTGGCTACCGTTCGCTCTCTGAGCGATCTTTTCAAACGTGTCCGACCACGTTTAGGTCCGCAGAACGTCCTCCCTGTAGGTGGTATTGGTCTTCCTTATGTCACCATCAACCATCGACAACACTTCATTAAACTGGTCACAACTTAACCTAAAATATGTACAAAATTAATCATTGTCAGCCTCAAGGTCGCGCATTAAATGATGGAATTCGCCATAGGTCTTCCTTTTTTTATTGATTGGATGTACCCACTGGTCCCGTGCTAAAAACCAGCTCATTATCACCTCACCTCTACATTATCAAATGTATTTAATTCACTCTCTAATAACATAGTTGATAAGAACAATGTGGCGGAACAAAGGTTTTTCCGATATTTTCTAATGTTATTTGACCAAAATAAGACACTATAACATCCAGCCTAACTTGACGTCTGAATGAATTGAGATTCCAATCGGTGAGACATGAGGGATGATAAAAAGGCTGATATTTATAATAATTAAATTTATTTAACATAAATCAAGAGCCAAAGATTTTTTAAATCTAAATATTAAATTTCAAAATTACAATGACTAAATAGTTTTGTTTGATTTATAATGATATAATGGTTTAAACTACTGATCCGTTTCAAAAATGTTCAATGTGTCTTGCACAAGAGTCCTCATCAGTATGTGGATACAAATATGCTTACCGTGTAAAACATTTTCCACATCTGAGACATTTGTAAGGGTGTTCACCAGTGTAAATAGTAAATACAAATGTACCCTCAGATCACGTTTATAAAAAAAAACATTGTTCACAAGCAAGACATTGATGAGACTTGCTGGTATATAATAAAATATGGTCTCTTAATCTCTTGGCATCTTTAAAATCTTTTTTACAATTTATAAAGGTGAGTATTCATATGTTTTCTCAGAGCACTAGCCAATGTAAATATTTTCCAGATATCGGACATTAATGAGGGGTTTATGAATGAGGGGTATGTGAATACATAATATGTGTGTAAATGTTTTCTTTTCTTACAAAACATTTTCCACAAGTAAGACATTTGTAAGGGCGTTCACCAGTATGATAATACAAATGTATCCTTAGGTCTCGTTTATAACAAAACAATTTATAACATACTGGACATTTATAAGGTTCCTTAACAGCATGTACAAGCGTATGTCTTTTCAGACTACTGGAATATGCAAAACATGTTTCATATGTCGGACATTTATATAAGCGTTTATCAGTATGTACGAGCATATGTCTTTTCAGACTTCTAGAATATGTATAACATTTTTCACATATCGGACATTTATGAGGTCGCTCACCAGTATGTACAAGCATATGTGTTTTAAGGTGACTAGCATATGCAAAACATTTTTTACATGTTGTACATTTGTAAGGGCCCTCATTAGTATGTAAAACCATATGTGTTTTCAGTTGACCAGCTTGTGCAAAACATTTTTCACATGTCGGACATTTATATGGTCGCTCACCAGTATGTACAAGCATATGTGTTTTCAGTTGACTAGTCAGTGCATAACATTTTTCACATGTCGGACATATATAAGGGCGCTCACCAGTATGTACAACCATATGTCTTTTCAGACTACTAGATATTGCAAAAGATTTTTCACAAGTTGAACATGTATAAGGGCGCTCGCCAGTATGTACAAGCATATGTGTTTTCAGAGTACGAGCCAGTGCAAAACATTTTTGACATGTTGTACATTTATAAGGGCGCTCACCAGTATGTACAAGGATATGTGATTTCAGGTTACCAGCCAGTGCAAAACATTTTTTACATGTTGTACATTTATAAGGGCGCTCACCAGTATGTACAAGCATATGTGTTTTCAAGTTACCAGCCTGTGTAAAACATTTTTTACATGTCGGACATTTATGAGGTCGCTCACCAGTATGTACAAGCATGTTTTTTCAGATCACTTGACCATGCAAAACATCTTACAAGACTGACATTTATAAGGGTTTATACCTGTATGTACAAGCTTATGTGTTTTCAGTTCACTTTACTATGGAAAGTATTCTTTTTAATTTTATAAATGATCAACACTCTTCTCGGTTTTCACTAGAAACTTACTTCAATTTAAAGTTTTGCTTGGGTACTTTTTCAGGTTTCCCTCTTACTCTTGATAATTATTTTGGCAAAATTTATACCCTGAAAAGATAAAACATTTTAGAATTTCAAACACATTCAAGTAAAAGGCAAAATGCTCATTGAAACTGATTTATTCATCAACACAGACAGACACATGCAAGTTTTCTTCATAAATTAATGAGAATATTTAAATTTTGTGGGCTTAGAGAGAGTCTGATTATTAAAAATTTTATTAGTACCTTGGTAAACATGGTATACTCTGAAGTAACATGCGTTACACACAGTCAATCACATAATCATCATGCTGGCAAACACACATTTTTCATAAGGTTTCATAAGGTCCTGGTTTCATAAGGATTAATTTAACAAAATATATGTGTTATACATAAATATGCATAAGAGAATATATATTCAACTATTGACATTTAAAAAAATCAAATATATAAAAACATTAGCATGCTGTAATAATTGATTGTGATGTAATACACGTAAGGTGACAGATATTATGTATACTACCTATATTTATTAACTCTAATACTTTATATGATCATTAATCATTAGTTAATTAACTTAGTATAAAGTTACAGTGATGATTTTTAAATTTGTTTATTTGAAAACTAATATATTTATCATCATAATATGTCAATAATTTGTAACCAGAGGTACTATTTTCTAGCGAGTCTATTTATGTAGAAACCCAGTCATGATAAATCAGATTTTAGTTTTTAAAACTAAAATATGATTTGTCATGACTGAGTGTTGCATGAGTTTAAGATCTACTTTTGTGTAAAATTCCAAACTGTTTGGTTCAGTATTTTTCGTGTTTACTTGCCACAACAAACCCACAAACATACAGAAACCACCTCTTCTTTATAATATTATAGATTAACAAAACATAATCAATAGCAAAAATAACCTGTTACTAGCTCTGACATAACCTTCAAATGGCAAAACATAAATACTGGCATTGATTATGAATAGAAGTAGATTGATAGCCTTACGGAAAGTTTGTGACCTAAAATTGGGACGCGCTCTGGTGGCATCTATCGGTAACTACTCTCTAGTGAGCTCCAATTTGTGCTGCCCCTGGTGGACATAAGTAAAACTACTCGAGCAATTTTACAGACTGCTCTTTCCACAACCATAGGACTGGGACTGTACTTCCTGTTCACTAGACTGGACTGTACTTCCTGTCCTAGTCAAATTCAAACCCACCGCGCTGAATGGCTGTGACTGTGAGCCGTATATGCGGACTACAAAGTATAATATGCCATTACTTTTTTATTTCTTTTTTCTTATTTCTTTTAGTTCTTCTATCATCTATGATACTGGGCTTAGACAAGCAGACATTGCAGTTGCTTACAAATTAATATAAAACATTTTAATCAGGGGAAGAGAAATGAGTTATAAATCAGTAGAATGAATGTTTCTAAATCCATTTTTGACCATATTATGCCGCTAAACATTAGATTTAGCACTACAGTATACAAAAAGTAATAAAATACTGCTGAATGTTGTGACTACCAGTTTTGGATTAGCAAAAAACGTAATCTAATCTAATATATGGACATTCTATATTATTACCTATATATTGTAAGGACATTGGCCAAGAATACATCCTTACAAAATACAGACGTATGGCAACCCTATTATTGCTATTATGGGCTATTGGCTAAAACACAGTTAACTTTTCAAGTAACTTATTATAGAAAGTAAATAAATTTACCCTTGCAGTCAGAGTTTTGCCCCCGGTATGAACTAATTATTATCATATTGATCTCAAATGAACTTTTTCACTTTCTAGGAACCCAATTTAGAAGATACAGTCCATGGAAGAACTGAATTTTGACGTTTTAAGCTCAAATATGAGACTCTGAAACCACACCGTCTTGTTAGGGGATCATCGGGGTTCTGGGCGGGAGAAAAAACTCAAATGCATTTAATTCACTCTCTATTAACATAGTTGATAAGAAAAATGTGGCAGAACAAAGGGTTTTCCGATGTTTTCTAATGTTATTTGACCGAAATCAGACACTATAACATCCAGCCTAACTTGACGTCTGCATGAATTGAGATTCCAATCGGTGAGACATGAGGGATGATAAAAAGGCTGATATTTATAATAATTTAGTTTATTTAACAGAAATCAAGAGCCAAAGCTTTTTTAAATCTAAATATTAAATTTCAAAATTACAATAACTAAATAGTTTTGTTTGATTTATAATGATACAATGGTTTTATAATGGACTCTTGCACAAGAGTCCTCATCAGTATGTGAATACAAATATGCTTACCGTGTAAAACATTTTCCACGTCTGAGACATTTGTAAGGGTGTTCACCGGTGTGTAAATACAAATGTACCCTCAGATCACGTTTATAAAAAAAACATTGTTCACAAGCAAGAAATTGATAGGACTTGCTGGTATATAATAGAATATGGTCTCTTAATCTCTTGGCATCTTTAAAATCTTTTTTACAATTTGTGGGACAATTTATAAAGGTGAGTATTCATATGTTTTCTCAGAGCACTAGCCAATGTAAAATATTTACTACACGTCGGACATTAATGAGGGGTTTTACTAGTATGTGAATACATAATATGTGTGTTAATGTTTTCTTTTCTTACAAAACATTTTCCACAAGTAAGACATTTGTAAGGGCGTTCACCAGTATGATAATACAAATGTACCCTTAGGTCTCGTTTATAACAAAAAAATTGATAACATACTGGACATTTATAAGGTTCCTTGCCAGCATGTACAAGCATATGTCTTTTCAGAGTACTAGAATGTGCAAAACATGTTTCACATGTCGAACATTTATATGAGCGTTTATTAGTATGTACAAGCATATGTGTTTTCAGAGTACTAGAATGTGCAAAACATGTTTCACATGTCGGACATTTATATGAGCGTTTATTAGTATGTACAAGCATATGTGTTTTCAGAGTACTAGAATGTGCAAAACATGTTTCACATGTCGGACATTTATATGAGCGTTTATTAGTATGTACAAGCACATGTGTTTTCAGAGTACTAGAATGTGCAAAACATGTTTCACATGTCGGACATTTATATGAGCGTTTATTAGTATGTACAAGCATATGTGTTTTCAGAGTACTAGAATGTGCAAAACATGTTTCACATGTCGGACATTTATATGAGCGTTTATTAGTATGTATACAAGCATATGTGTTTTCAGGGTACCAGAGTGTGCAAAACATTTTTTACATGTTGTACATTTATAAGGCCGCTCACCAGTATGTACAAGCATATGTGTTTTCAGGTGACCAGCCTGTGTAAAACATTTTTCACATGTGGGACATAAATAAGGGCGCTCACCAGTATGTAAAAGCATATGATTTTTAAAATTACTAGACTGTGAAAAACATTTTTCACGTACCGGACATTTGTAAGGGCGCTCACCAGTATGTACAAGCATATGTTTTTTCAGGTGACCAGCCTGTGAAAAACAGTTTTTACATGTTGTACATTTATAAGGGTGCTCACCAGTATGTACAAGCATATGTTTTTTCAGACTACTAGAATATGTAAACCATTTTTCACATGTCGGACATTTATAAGAGCGCTCACCAGTATGTACAAGCATATGTTTTTTTCAGGTGACCAGCCTGTAAAAAACATTTTTCACATATTGAACATTTATGAGGGCGCTCACCAGTATGTACAAGCATATGTTTTTTTCAGGTGACCAGCCTGTGCAAAACATTTTTCACATGTCGGACATGTATAAGGGCACTCACCAGTATGTACAAATGAAATGAAATGAAATGAAATTTTTTATTCGTCACATTAATTTACATTGATGTGTGTTACACAGGTAAATATATGACACGTCAGCAACTTAACACTAAATTTCTTAACAGAAATATAGCACAACATTACACAGCATTTCATTAGTAATATAAAATTAATTTTCTAAAAATTCATTTAAGGAATATGGACAAAGTGTAGTCAGATATATTTTTAATTTACTTTGAAAGGATGTAATTTCTTCCTCAGATCTTAAATGTAAGGGGAGACGATTAAAAATCTTTCTGCCCATGTACCAAGGAGATTTTTCGTATAGGGTTGTTCGATGAACTGGGTATTGAAGAAGATCTCTATGTCGAGTATTATAGGGATGTTCATGGTTTTCCATCAAGATATTACTATAATTCTTTTTGACTAACGTACAAAGTTGGAATATATATACAGCATGAATTGTCAATAACTTCATGTCCAAGAAAAGAGGGCGACAGGAAGAGCGAGGTGCTACATCCGCCAAAATCCTTACAGCTTTTTTTTGAAGAATAAAGAGGCTGTTTATGATTGGAGAACTACCCCAAGAGACAATGCCATAACATGCCCTAGACATGAAATAAGAATGATAGACTGCTAAAGCTGCATTTACACCCGCTGTCCTAAAAATCACTCTAAGTCCAAACAAGGCCTTGGCTAAAGATGAATTCATCTGATTTAGATGATCAGACCACTTTAAATTTTCATTAATGTTCAGACCCAAGAATTTGGTGGTCTCAGCGGAATCAATTAATTCACCTGACTCTAATTTGACAGATACATTTCCTGTATTCAATTGATGGTTGTGAAAATGAAGTATGCATGTTTTAGAACAGTTGAGGTGAAGACCATTGTGTTTAAACCAAGTTTCTATGGATGATATGTCTTTAGATGCTTTACTTACTGCAAGAGAGATGGAAGGTGCTTTAACTAGGATTGTTGTATCATCGGCAAACTGAATTATTTTTGAAGAAACTGTGGCCGTGAGATCATTTGTATAAAGGAGAAAAAGAAGAGGTCCAACCTTTGACCCTTGAGGGACGCCGTGAACTACCGGGCACCAGGGAGAAAAATGTTTAACATTCGAAGAATCCGTTACAACAACCTGCTGAAATCTGTGTGAAAGGTAACACTCAAACCAGGAATGTGCTGAGCCAGTAATACCATACAACTTTAATTTTTCCAACAAAACATCATGCCTTACACAGTCAAAGGCCTTGGACAGGTCACAGAAAATCCCAATGGCTCTCTGCGATCCATCCAAGGCCTCAGTAACCTCAGAAAGAAGATCAACAATTGCATCTGATGTGCTTTTCCCCCTCCTAAAACCAAATTGGTTGGAGTTCAACAAGTTATTTGATTCAAGAAATGGAACTAATTGTGAGAGTGCAACCTCCTCAAATATCTTTGACAAAACAGGCAAGAGAGCCACAGGTCGATAGTTTGACAAATCCTGAGAATCACCCTTTTTAAAGAGCGGTTTAATCTGAGCATACTTCAGCTTATCAGGAAAAGAACCTGTTTTTAATGAAACATTAATGCAATGCGTTAAAGGTTCTGCAATATAAAAGGCCAGGGATTTTATGACATGTGTGGGAATTTCATCCCACCCTGTGGATTTTTTGTTTTTTAATTTTTTAATACAGGAGATTACAAAAGACTCGGAAACGGAATTAAACCCAAACACCAGTGGAACATTTGAAATGTACTTTTTTGCACTATTTATAGAGTCAGAAATCGAAACATGAGAATGGAATTCGTCTGCAACACCCAAAAAGAACCTGTTTAAGGATTTTGCAACAGGTACTGGATCCTTTATAACCTCTCCATCAATTTTAATTTCAGGACATGTCTGTTCTTTAAAACCTAACCCTAGTTCTTTTTTAACGATTCCCCAGGTTGTTTTTGTAACATTATCACTTTGTTTAATCAAATTAAGATTGTATAATCTTTTAGCAGACTGAACAACTTTTTTAAAAACCCCTTTGTAATTTCTAAAATACTGTAAAAATACAGGGTTTGAATTATACCTTGATTCCTTATACAATTCCCATTTCCTTCTACTAGAAACTCTAATTCCATTTGTGACCCAAGCATTTTTCTTTTCTTTTCCATGAATTTTCCTTGATTTAATTGGACACTTTTCTATAAAACAACAATACAATACTTTAAAAAATTCATTAAAACTACCATTACATGTTCTGTCAGATAAGCAACTATCCCAATTCTGATTCATCAGACAATCTGCCATGAATCTAATATTTTTTTCATTAATTACACGTTTTAAAATGGACTTAATTTCTTTTGAAGGAGTATGTTCCATTACATTACAAAGTATTTGCCCTAAGTGATCAGAAATTCCAAAATCCATTACTTTACAATAGTTAAAATCTAATTTAACATTTGAAATGACATTATCAATACAAGTTGCAGATGAAGGAGTTACTCTTGTTGGTTCCTCAAACATTGTTTTATAACCATAGGACAGAAGCAGAGTATTAAACCTAATACTTTTTTCGTTGTGGATCAAAAGATCTATATTAAAATCTCCACTAATGTAAATA
>CM041791.1:8585300-8647920 GCA_023375725.1 Nephotettix cincticeps | reverse complement strand
TGTCTCCTTCAAAAATGTATCTCTCAAACACAACAAACAACCTCAGTATCTGGGAGTCACACTGGACCGCACCTTGACATTTAAAAGTCACTTAACCAAGACTGCTGCAAAAGTAAGAACCAGGTCGAACATAGTGCAGTATCTCGCAGGAACATCTTGGGGGGCAAATGCTAGAGTTCTACGGACCTCTGCATTATCCCTGGTTTACTCTGCATTGAGTATTGTGCCCATGTGTGGCTTAACAGTGTGCATGTTAAGAGCTTGGATGTCGAACTGAATAGGGTTATGAGGACCATCAGTGGTACTCTAATGGCCACACCTACTCTTTGGCTCCCAGTGCTGTGTAATATAGCCCCACCCAATGTAAGACGCAAGGCATACCTGAAGAGAGAATACGAGAAGATTATCAGAGAGCCCAAACTCCCAATTATGCAGGACCTGTTACCTCACCCCAACCGCCTCAAGTCTAGGCCCCACCAATGCAGACAGCTTCTCAGTTAATTGCTGAAGATTATACAGCTGATAAAGAGTGGAATGCATCTTGGGATAACTTTATTAGGCAGAACTCCTCTGTAATAAGAGACCCAACAGTACTGGTAAATGGTATGACTCTTCCTCGGAAACAATGGTCTCTTATCAATCGTTTCCGCACAGGAGTAGGTAGATACAATTATTGGCGGTCAAAATGGGGCCTGACAGACAATCAAACATGTGATTGTGGAGCGGCAGTACAAACCATGAGGCATATTGCCGAAGAGTGCCCCTTGCGATTTTTCTCTGATGGGGTTGAAGGTGTACACGATGTCAGTGATGTGTCTGTGGAATGGCTCAAAGGGTTAGATCTAGCTCTGTAATAATTCGCCGCTGCAAACCTGCGGTGAGAATATAAAAAGAATAAAGAAGAAAACACTAAAGATTTTAGAAATACTTTTCTCTGCTTTTATTTCGCACAGTTATTTTACCCTTTAGTTTTTACAAATTGTTTAGTAATTTGATCATTTTACATTTATACATAAAATAAATATTAATGCAAAACCTCTATTCACATATTGTTTGCCACCATCTTCAATCAACAACTGTCATACGGTTACAAACAGATGTTTTGATTTGTATTGTTTACATTTTGATTCTCCATAAGCGTAATGTTAAATTTTTAGATTTTAAACTTAATATTACAAGAAAACAAGAATTTTCCTGGACATTAGACCTATGTAGATCTTAATTTCTACTCAGAAATTAGTTATTTCCAAAATTTAAAGAAAATCCTAAGTGCCGTTTTCGAGATCCGTGTGCAAATATATATATATATACAAACCTTGTTCGTACTATAGTATTGGATTGTAAAAAATTTTAAATCTTTTAAATTATATCTTTTACCATTAGAACCAGCTTAAAAACTACATAGTTTAGTTCCTTAAAGTTTTTCTCTATCTCCAACGGTTACAGAGATATTAAAAAATCTGAACACAGAACGTTTTATTTTCGGGCTACAATGTTAATCTCATGGAGGGTGAAAAATTAATATTTCACTTATCAATCAATATTTTTGGATGAAACTTTATATTTAGCCTCAGGTAGTTGAGATCTATCCATTTATGCTTAAAATCATTGTTTATGTGTTTATCATGGCAGCCAACCTGCACACTCTTTTCCCACGTTAATCATATAGAGAATAGAAAACCCCCTTTATTTATGAACAGATGTTTATGAAACTTGTCATTTATGATCAAAATAAAAATTGCTTATGCTATAAATGCCTAATTTTAATGTTCCTCACAGCAGAAAACCTGCATAGTCTTTCCTATGTAAATCTTATGGAGAATAGGCAAAGTAACTATCATATTTATTGACAGATATTGATAAAACTTGTAATATATTTTTATTATATAATTGATTTGGAAATTCGCTAGTATCTCTGGCTACAAAATATTGATATATTATAATGATAAATATATTAGTTTTCAAATAAACAAATTTAAAAATCATTACTGTAACTAATTACTCAATTAATTAACTAATGATAAATGATCATATAAAGTATTAGAGTTAATAAATACAGTATACATAATATCTGTCGCCGTACGTGTATTACATCACAATCAATAACAGCATGCTAATGTTTTTATATATTTGATTTTTTTTCAATGTCAATAGATGTATATATATTCTCTTATGCATGTATTATAAATATTTCGTTAAATTAATCCTTATGAAACCAGGGGCTATGTGTGTCTGCCAGCATGATGATTATGTGAGTAACTCCCATATAGCACACTTACATATCTAATACGTATTAGATACATACCGATGCAACATAGGATACGTATTGGATACTATTCGATACCTAATGGATACGTATCTAATACGTATCTGATACGTAGAAATGTCCGCGCTGGGGGACATATTGCCCAATACTTTCAAATATGTATCCAAAAGATAAAAAGGATACATATTTAAAACGTATCTTGAATGCTTCTTATATTAGTTTAAATACATTTGTAATTTTTACTAATTTAGGTTTTTAATGTAATTTAAATTTTTTTTATTTTTTCAGCTTAAAATTCCGAAACGTCCAGGATACCTATTTAAAATGTATCCTGGACGTTTCTAACACTATTTTAAATATATATTCAACCCTAGATTACTAACCATTCATAATTTTTACTACCAAATTTAGTTTTTTTAATGTAATTTAAAGACTTTATTTTGACAGCTTTTTTAACAAACGAGGGTGACTGAAAAATTCCTGAGCCTTCTAAGCACATAAAATAAATAGTAATTTTTTCAAATGGTTAGTAAATTATGGTAACTTTTTGAAGCTATTTTCTTATGGGATTTTATAATGGCATTTCAATTTCAATAATGACAAAAAAGTTTGAGTAATAGTATTAGGCCTGGAGTTCATAAAAAGGGGGGGGAGCTTTAGGGAATGAAACATAATGAAAACTAAAATTATTGGTAAAGAAATAAGGATGCTAATTTTAAAATGTCAGGAAAAAGTATGCTTTGGCTGGCCTCTATATTTTTTATTTATTTAGCTATGTATAAAAATATATTATTAAACAGTTTAATATTAGTTTCTTTACTTTCCACAATAATGTGGTTAAGTTGATAAATTACTAGACAAGATTAAGAAATATATAAAGTAGTGATACTCAATACTAATACAGGTGAATGTGCTGGGAAGCTGAAGTGTTACTTATTATAAATTTTACAAGGCAATGAATCACACATACCTTTACCGTCCTCTCTGCTAACTTTGAATGTAGAAATACTTCTTGTATTACACCATCATTGAGACTTAATTTTATTTTTAAATGACCATAAACCTAAACCAAATTTCCCACTCTTTCTTGAATCATTAAACTTTGAATTTTAACAAAATATAACAATTTCTAAGATTTATAAAAACTAAACCAAAAGTAGTAATTCCTGCGATAATTGTAATTTAACAAACAAAAAATTAGTTTAAAAAAGACTGATTATTCAGTTTATTTTATGTTTTAGCGAATTTCTCACTGGGAAGAAGCTATTTCCGTAGATCTCATGGTAAGACTAAATCCCGGGACCATGTAATTTTTTGTCTTTAGGTGCCCAGAGGCCAGAAACAATAGTTGTTAAATTTATATATATATATATATATATATGTGTGTGTGTGTGTCTTTGAACACAATAACTCTCGTAAAAATGGTCTGATCGAGAGCAAATTTGGTAGAGATGTGTATTCCTTCATTTGCTCGGACGAGTTTGTAAACCAGACATATCGGTGAATCGGAATGGGTAGTTGGGGGGAGGGTTTATACAAAAAATTGGGATTTTGCGTTTTTCATATGAAATTTAAAAAATTGTTAAATTTTATCTTTCACCATTAGAATCAGCTTAAAAACTACACAATTTAGGTCTTTAAAGTTTTTTTCTATCACCAACGGTTACTGAGATATTAAATAAATTTAAACACAGTACGTTGTATTTTGGGGCTTTGATGTTAATTTTATGGAGCAAAGAAAAAATTGATATTTCACTTATCAATATATATTTTTGGATTAAACTTGATATTTAGTTTCACATGGTTCCACCCAGCCACAAATTTGAATATTCAATGTAATCATGTAGGTTTTATACATTTTTTACTGTATTACATACCTTTAAAAAAATTAATGTAATAAACAGAAATATATAAAACCTACATGAATACAATCAATGTAGAAGTAATAAAACACAATGAGGCATTGAAATTATAAACATTGCAATATTTAAAATTACAATTTTTATTTGCAAATATATACAATTAATATTAATATCAAAGATTAAGAACTTAACAAACTTTACGAAACTAGGAAACTTAACAATGTAAAAAAGTTGATAGAACTGTTGTTTTTTTTATTCTATTCAAGATGTTTCTTCTTCCATGGCGTTATCGTTGAGCGGAACTTTTCAACAGGCTCTGTAAATGGTTTATAGGTAATAGAACATTAAATAATAAAAATATATATCCATCCCTCTAAAAAACTATTCTTTTTTCTTCGACAAGGCAGATTCAGATAGCCAATTACAGTAATGAAATAGAAGATGATTGGGAGAAACAGTGATTTAATAAATATAAATTTTATTACATAAAACCTTCTCCCGTGATACCCAGGTATTTAAAACTCGGGGTATATACCTAAAATCCATAAATACCCGGGTATTTTGGGTATTTATGAAATCTATAGAAATTAATTTATATCTATCCCTAAATATGTTATTGTTATCATTACATGATAAATTAGGATAGTCTATAACACCTTTTACAGTAACTTCAAGCTTTGCTAGTACCTTTCATTTAATGGTTTAGCACCTTTTGTAAAATAATACATTAAGTTTGTAAATAAGCATGAGGTTTCGTGTTTTAAATCTACCCTCATTAAATTATGATAGTTAAAATTTTTATTGTATAAATGGCTTGGAATGCTATACAGACCTAAGACCTTTTTGACATAGGCAGAATGGCAGCGTACTAAAAGTATTTAAACTTTTCTGTGTTACCGCTTAGTTGAAAACAATAATATATTTGACCAGTGGCGTAGATACGGGGGGGGATAAGGGAGATATATCCCCCCCCATAACGATCACCTTTACTAATAATTTCAAAACAAAAATATCTTGAAATACCGCTTCGCAAAAACAAATAATATAAAAAAGCAGTGCGTTGCTGTTACTGTATGTTGCATGTCGAAATACAGTATAAGAGATCTTTCCCGACTGGTCATCCCTCCCGCCATCAAGATCGCTCAGCCGCAAAATCTTATACCTTATACCATTGCGCTACTAAACAAACTTTGAAAGAGATAGGGCCTATCATTTTCTGTTTAGCCTGAGAAATTTCCATAAATTTTGAAAACACGCCCTACGTCGCAGTGTAGGAAACTGCACTGGAGTAAAACAAGCGTAGAATACAAGAAAATTGCATAACATAAATACATTACAGTATATGCTGTGAAACAAAATATAAATATAATCACTCAATCATTATTCATATTTATGAATAAACATAAAATAATAAAATAGAATTAATTTTCCTCCTGGCTGTGCACACGTAGTATTTCAAGAAATCACGCCCCATTAGCCTGCAGGACGAATAGCATTTTGAGTGATCTAACTGGCATAATGCTTCGTCTTAGGTCCATAAGAACTATGTTTATTTTTTGACAGCACAACTAGCTACATGATAGTCGTAAACAGATGGTTAGATGGTCAGATTTAAGGTAAAGTTGTTATCTAGGGTATTACATTATTATTGAAAAACCTTTTTATATAATTACCTTGCAATTTCACTCGATAATCAATTGAAAAATCACATCTAGTTAACAAAATAATGAGTGTAAAATAACAATCTGTAAATTTTTTTTACGATAAAAATAATAAAATATAAATCTCTAGATAATCACTTGATACCTCAGCAATTTTTTATGATAATCAATTAATCTGAACTGCTGTCAAAAAATTAATATTGTTCATATGAGACGGAAGTCCAAGATGGCAACGGAGGTATTGCATGATCTTTATATAGTATTCAACTCACCGAAATGTCCCTTATATACCCTACAGTACATGCTCTAGAATAGGGCTTCATTCGGGGGGGGGGGGTATTTATATCCCCTCCCATGAAAAAAGTGTATCTACGCCACTGATTTGGACAAGCCTACTAAATAGATGTAACTCCTGTTTTTTGGTCAAGCTTAATATAATTTTGAAAGATTTATTGTGCTATAGATTCAAATGTTTTGTATCATAAGTTTATGAAATTAGTTTTTTTGTTTTGATACCAACAAAAGATCTAGAACAAAACTAATAATTAAATCCTGCCATCCTACAAATTGAATTTTAATTATTTTCTTAAGTTGTTTACACATAGGCCACTGAGTTAAATTTCCTTGTCTTTCTAAATAATAATTATTACTTTACAAATTATTTTTCTTCACTTTCAATCAAATAAATTAATATAGGCTATCTATCATATAAATTAAAAAATCATAAGTAGTCAGAGCCAGTGCAACCATGCGACCAGGGTATTTATGCAGACTATGCTTTATACTCAGAAGAAAAATGCTTAAAGGGACTATATGAAATTAACTTGACACATTTTATTAAGATTTAATCATCCTTGCCGTCCCTACAGTTTAGTAATTGCAAAAAACTCAATTTTCTTTAAATTAAATAAAAATACCCAGGACGTAGGTATTTATGGCGATTAATCCCGGAAGTAAAATGCTAGTACTGACCAAATGAAATTTTATTTACCGTAACACATTTTATCATCATTTTACTATCCTAAGAGGCTAATAATTGCAAAAAAATCTCAATCTTCTCTAAATTATAAATACCCAGTTTTTGGGTATTTACCCCATGCCCGGGTAAATGTGTAAATGGTAGGCCTCGGGTAAATACCCAATTTATATTTACCTACCCACTGGGTATTTACCCGACCCACATCACTACCTAAATGGTATCCTAATTTTATCCTACTAATGCCATCTTTGATGTAAAGGTTGTTCAGTTTTGCTCAAACAGGAATTATGTAATATGGGTGTGGATTCAAAATAGTGTAAATAACCTTTGCTGTCTAACGAAACAAAACTATTATATTGTTTACATGAATAGGACTGACAAAAAAATTGTTTTTAAGATATGTTAGCTATCGATGAACAATTTTTTATTTATATAAATGAAAAAAATTCAGAGAAAGTTATAACAATTATACATATCAATGTATAATTAGCTATTTGCTTTACTTGTTAACTACTCTTACATCTCATCTTACGTATGTACAAAACAGTTAGTGACATTAGTACAAAGTAGAGGATCATGACCATGGAAGGTTTGTGTAAGGTTGAGTTGCCTCATTTGACACCTAGAGGCATCGGTTGTGATGGAGCCGATAAATTAAATTATTTATGTAATAATAAATATTGTATAAATTATACTCACGTTTCGCTTCTCATTCTTCTACTTTTGGCTTGAACAAGCCAGTGTGCAATAACTTGGTCTATCTCCTTCTCTGTGGCCAGGTTGTTGCACAGCTTCACAGTACCTGAAATGAACAACAAAAATTGCAGGGTTAACAATATAACAAAAAAATAAGAGTAACTATAAAAACATTTTTAAGAAGCATTAGTGAGAGGAATTGATTCTAAAGAGTGACAAAACATAATCTAAATATATATAACTAAGTCGTGTTAGTTACAACATTTACATAACTTGAGAACGGTTGGACCGATTTTAATGATCTTTTAATATTTTGGAATAGTTTTTGCTCCGATCAGGCTATAGGAATATTCAGTTTTGTATTAAAACTTAGGGCAAAGCCCAACTGGCCTATAAAGTTTTTACATGTTAAGCTTATGACAGCTTTCTAAGCTTATTAACAGCTGATTATTTTCACCAGTCGATAGCTAACGTCACTGTGCAGCATTTCCAGCAAACGTTTGCGATTGTTTTGAAAATAAGCATTTATAGATTACCGGTGTACGGTAACTAAGCTGTTTTGTTTTTTGTGTTTTATAATGAATTTAATTGGACGTTAACTGTAAATTTTTAATTTTCGTATATATAATTAAGTCAAAATCTAGAATATAAAAAAATCAGGTCATGGAAAGTTTTGAAAGAAAAAAACATACTTACTCATCGCTAGTTTGTACAGTGCAAGCTGTTACATAGTTAACAGTTCTTTTGCCTTCCTAGGAGGCTGAATTTTTCCGCAACTTCATTAGACATTGATCGTCCTTTTTAGTGTTCTTATGGTGGTGTCTAGGAAACAGCTACCCCCAATTGGTTTGAAAATCACAGCCTATAAAATGAAAAAGTAGGAGTATTATTAACATAATGATTCATAAGTAATGTTATGCGCAATAAAAACCCTTATATTCTTTCCCATTCCTCACTCTTATCACATTTGTGCCAGGAATCAATACAACATAGATAATAGATTATAGACAGACACAGGCCTAGAGCGGTTCACAGGCTGGCGATTCTTAAGGTTATATGTTGTATTATACATACACCATTCCTCTGATTCTGATTAAACCTTTAACTTCCAGAAAGTAAACTTCCACCAGTAACAATATAGGTAATACAAAATTAACTGATTATAAATTAATGATTGTTTTTCATTTAGTGTTTTGTCAAGACGATGTCAGTGATGTGTCTGTGGAATGGCTCAAAGGGTTAGATCTAGCTCTGTAATAATTCGCCGCTGCAAACCTGCGGTGAGAATATAAAAAGAATAAAGAAGAAAACACTAAAGATTTTAGAAATACTTTTCTCTGCTTTTATTTCGCACAGTTATTTTACCCTTTAGTTTTTACAAATTGTTTAGTAATTTGATCATTTTACATTTATACATAAAATAAATATTAATGCAAAACCTCTATTCACATATTGTTTGCCACCATCTTCAATCAACAACTGTCATACGGTTACAAACAGATGTTTTGATTTGTATTGTTTACATTTTGATTCTCCATAAGCGTAATGTTAAATTTTTAGATTTTAAACTTAATATTACAAGAAAACAAGAATTTTCCTGGACATTAGACCTATGTAGATCTTAATTTCTACTCAGAAATTAGTTATTTCCAAAATTTAAAGAAAATCCTAAGTGCCGTTTTCGAGATCCGTGTGCAAATATATATATATACAAACCTTGTTCGTACTATAGTATTGGATTGTAAAAAATTTTAAATCTTTTAAATTATATCTTTTACCATTAGAACCAGCTTAAAAACTACATAGTTTAGTTCCTTAAAGTTTTTCTCTATCTCCAACGGTTACAGAGATATTAAAAAATCTGAACACAGAACGTTTTATTTTCGGGCTACAATGTTAATCTCATGGAGGGTGAAAAATTAATATTTCACTTATCAATCAATATTTTTGGATGAAACTTTATATTTAGCCTCAGGTAGTTGAGATCTATCCATTTATGCTTAAAATCATTGTTTATGTGTTTATCATGGCAGCCAACCTGCACACTCTTTTCCCACGTTAATCATATAGAGAATAGAAAACCCCCTTTATTTATGAACAGATGTTTATGAAACTTGTCATTTATGATCAAAATAAAAATTGCTTATGCTATAAATGCCTAATTTTAATGTTCCTCACAGCAGAAAACCTGCATAGTCTTTCCTATGTAAATCTTATGGAGAATAGGCAAGTAACTATCATATTTATTGACGGATATTGATAAAACTTGTAATATATTTTTATTATATAATTGATTTGGAAATTCGCTAGTATCTCTGGCTACAAAATATTGATATATTATAATGATAAATATATTAGTTTTCAAATAAACAAATTTAAAAATCATTACTGTAACTAATTACTCAATTAATTAACTAATGATAAATGATCATATAAAGTATTAGAGTTAATAAATACAGTATACATAATATCTGTCGCCGTACGTGTATTACATCACAATCAATAACAGCATGCTAATGTTTTTATATATTTGATTTTTTTTCAATGTCAATAGATGTATATATATTCTCTTATGCATGTATTATAAATATATTTCGTTAAATTAATCCTTATGAAACCAGGGGCTATGTGTGTCTGCCAGCATGATGATTATGTGAGTAACTGTGTGTCATGTGTAACACATGTTACTTCGGAGTATACCATGTTTACCAAGGTACTAATAAAATTTTTAATAATCAGACTCTCCAAGTCCACAAAAATTAAATATTCTCATTAATTTCTGAAGAAAACTTGCATGTGTCTGTCTGTGTTGATAAATAAATCAGTTTGAATGAACATTTTGTGTTTTACATGAATGTGTTTGAAATTCTAAAATGTTTTATCTTTTCAGGGTATAAATTTTGCCAAAATATTTAGCAAGAGTAACAAGAAAACCTGAAAAAATACCTAAGCAAAACTTGACATAGAAGTCAGTTTCTACTGAAAATTTTGCCAAAATAACTATCAAGAGTAAGAGGAAAACCTGAAAAATACCTTGAACCTTGAAATGGAAGTAATTTTTTAATGTAAACCAAGAATAGTGTCGATCATTCATAAAATTAAAAAAAATGCTTTGAAAAAGTGATCTGAAACACATAAGCTTGTACATACTGGTGAGAGCCCTTATAAATGTCAGTCATGTAAAATGTTTTGCATGGTCAAGTAATCTAAAAAAAAACATGTTTGGTCATACTGGTGAGCGACCTCATAAATGTCCGACATGTGACAAATGTTTTGTAAGTTCTAGTACTCTGAAAACACATATGCTTGTACATACTGGTGAGCGACATTATACATGTCCCACATGTAAAAAATGTTTTTCACTGGCTGGTAACCTGAAAACACATATGCTTGTACATACTGGTGAGCGCCCTTATACATGTCCGACATGTAATAAATGTTTTGCACTGGCTGGTAACCTGAAAACACATATGCTTGTACATACTGGTGAGCGCCCTTATACATGTCCGACATGTAATAAATGTTTTGCACTGGCTGGTACCCTGAAAAAACATATGCTTGTACATACTGGTGAGTGCCCTTATACATGTCCGACATGTGAAAAATGTTTTGCACTGGCTGGTACCCTGAAAAAACATATGCTTGTACATACTGGTGAGCGCCCTCATAAATGTTCCATATGTGAAAAATGTTTTTCAGAGGCTGGTAGCCTGAAATCACATATTAGGCATGTACATACTGGTGAGCGCTCTTATAAATGTCCGACATGTGAAAAATTGTTTGCATATTCTAGTAGTCTGAAACAACATATGCTTGTACATACTGGTGAGCGCCCTTATAAATGTACAACATGTAAAAAATGTTTTTCACAGGCTGGTCACCTGAAAGAACATATGCTTGTACATACTGGTGAGCGCCCTTACAAATGTCCGGTATGTGAAAAATGTTTTTCACGGGCTGGTAGCCTGAAAACACATATGCTTGTACATACTGGTGAGCGCCCTTATTCATGTCCCACATGTGAAAAATGTTTTGCACAGTCTAGTGCTCTGAAAACACATATGCTTGTACATGCTGGTAAGGAACCTTATAAATGTCCAGTATGCTATAAATTATTTTGTTATAAACGAGACCTAAGGATACATTTGTATTATCATACTGGTGAACGCCCCTACAAGTGTCTTACTTGTGGAAAATGTTTTGTAAGAAAAGAAAACATTTACACACATATTATGTTATCACATTCTAGTAAAACCCCCCATTAATGTCCGAGATCTGGAAAATATTTTACATTGGCTAGTGCTCTGAGAAAACATATGAATACTCACATTTATAAATTGTCCCACAAATTGTTAAAAAGATTTTAAAGATGCCAAGAGATTAAGAGACCATATTTTATTATATACCAGTAAGTCTCATCAATGTCCTGCTTGTGAACAATGTTTTTTTATAAATGTGATCTGAGGGTACATTTGTATTTACACACTGGTGAACACCCTTACAAATGTCTCAGATGTGGAAAATGTTTGACACGGTAAGCATATTTGTATTCACATACTGATGAGGACTCTTGTGCAAGACACATTGAACATTCATGAAACGGATCAGTAGTTTAAACCATTATATCATTATAAATCAAACAAAACTATTTAGTCATTGTAATTTTGCAAAATTTAATATTTAGATTTAAAAAATCTCTGGCTATTGATATCTGTTGAATAAATTTAATTAATATAAATATCAGTCTTTTTTTCATCCCTCATGTCTCGCCGCTTGGAATCTCAATTCAAGCAGACGTCAAGTTAGACTGGATGTTATAGTGTCTGATTTCGGTCAAATAACATTAGAAAACGTCGGAAAAACCTTTGTTCCGCAGCATTGTTCTTATCAACTATGTTATTAGAGAGTGAATTAAATGCATTTGAGTGTTTTTTCCCCCGCCCAGAACCCCGATGATCCCCAACAAGACGGTGTGGTATCAGAGTCTCATATTTGAATTTAAAACGTCAAAATTCAGTTCTTCCATGGACCATATCTTCTCAATTGGGTTCCTAGAAAGTGAAAAAGTTCATTTGAGATCAATTTGATAATAATTAGTTCGTACCGGGTGCAAAACTTTGACTGCAAGGGTAAATTTATTTACTTTCTATAATAAGTTACTTGAAAAGTTAACTGTGTTTTAGCCAATATCCCTATATAATAGGGTTGTCATACGTCTATATTTTGTAAGGATGTATTCTTGGCCAATGTTCATACAATATATAGGTAAAAATATGGAATGTCCATATATTAGATTAGAGTACCTGGTGACCGAGCTTTGCTCGTATAGAATAGGACATGTATGATATAAATTAATTAGAAAAATTAAAACACATTTATTACTCAATGTAAACATTCATGTGGTTTAAATAAAATTGATTTAATACACCATAATTAATATAGCGGTGAACAAAAAGTATTGCCCCTGATAGGGATGGAATTCGCGACCTTCGGGTTATGAGGCCAACACGCTATCATTGGACTACGGCGTCTGCTAAATGAGGGACGCCGTTTAACGTCTTTTAGCTAACCTCAATTGTTTTAGCCGATCATTTACTGTTTAATTATCCATACATTTTGTCGGTCCCCTCACGAAGGGGCGTAACTGTAAATTTGGCTGATTCGAGCTTTAGTTACCAGCCAGTTTACATTAGTTGGCATTAGTTGTTCGCAGGTTCACACAAAGTGGCGTATCTGTATCTCAAGTAACAAGGGAGTTATGTGTCAGAATGTATTTAGGCTTATCTGCGTTTTAAAGAGATATTGTTCTCACGAAGTGGCGTATCTGCTTTGACCGTCATTTTGTATACAAATCTGATCATCCAGTAAAAAAACACATTGTATATTCTGTTTAACAAGCCATTGACTATTTCATAGAAAAGTTTGATTGCTTTGTGATTATTCCTTAATGAATCACATTATAAAACACAAGATAGGTGCATATTCAGAAACAGTTTTTCAGCCCTCCTGAAAACTAAGGAAAATGCAGATACGCCCCTACGTTAGGAGACCAACGAATAGTAGTACTCTGAAAACACATGCTTGTACATACTGGTGAGCGCCCTTATTCAAGTCCGACATGTGAAAAATGTTTTGCACAGCCTGGTCACCTGAAAAAAACATATGCTTGTACATACTGGTGAGCGCCCTTATACATGTCCGACATGTAATAAATGTTTTGCACAGGCTGGTCACCTGAAAACACATATATTATGCTTGTACATGTATATATTATGCTTGTATTCATGAACATCAATCACAGTTTTGTGAAACATTGTCTGAGGCTATACAGCAAGTGGAGAGGGCGACAGTCGCAGTAGTCTCAATTCCATACAGATTTGATAGACAGGATCTCAACTCTGAAATTAGTAATTCAAATGCAAAGATCCTTCAGACTGTCAAAAGTGAAGGAGCATACTACCATGAGGTAAATAAGTATCTGCAGAGAGGACACTACACTAGACATGGCATGCATGTTAGATTTAAGGGTAAAATTGTTATTGCGCAGAAATTGGCCTTGTGTATTAAAAACAGTAAACAAAGACCACGATACTTAAATAAAGATATGGCTGTCACATCAACACATACACAACAAAACACATCTGAGGTTACAACAAATGAACAAAATATTGTCTTTCAACTCAGCACACCAACAAATCAGAGGCCACATTCTATTCTTCATGCCTCATTATTGCCCAGCCCTCATCCAGCTCCTGATTGTGACGATCCATCTCCTGCCTGTGACGCTACATCTCCATCTCCACTGGAGTATGCTGTACCTATGTATCCCAGTGTCTGTGAAAGCCCATCACAAGTGGGGCTAGAAGCAAATATGTATTGTGGGGATGTTACAGCCACCAAAAGTGTTACCGGTGAATGTAATCATTTGTTCATGTCCTGTTCCAAAAAAAAATCTGAAAATAATTTGTATGTTTAGCCCTAGTTCAATAGATTTTTCAGTTCTGGATCCACTTAGTTATAATAACATTAATAATACTCAAACAGTAGACAAAACAAAAAACCATTTTGTACCCAAGAAAAATTGTAAAAAATCACAACTATCTTGTTTATTGCTTCATCTGAATATTCAGGGTATCAACATAGACAAACTTGTAGATCTAAAGTTTATTTTGGATTCCTCTAATCTAGAACCAAAAATTGTATGTTTTTCTGAACATTGGTTCCAAAAAGATGATGTCAATTTTGCCAATTGCTTTGAGTCTTATAAACTAGCTGCCTCTTATTGTAGAAATATAAAAGGTAGAGGAGGTGTATGTATTTTTACAAAGAATTTCATTGGATCCAGACAGAGATTAGATATAAGTTCAATGTCAGTGGAGGATGCATTTGAGTGTACGGCCATTGAAACTGTAGACATAGAAAATTCAAAAAAGGCTGTTTTTATTGTTATATATAGGACACCAAACGATCAAAATGTAAAGATATTTTTTTCATGCTTTGAAAAATTGTTGCTCCACCTTGAGGCAGAAAAATATAAAAATTCTATTTACATTAGTGGAGATTTTAATATAGATCTTTTGATCCACAACGAAAAAAGTATTAGGTTTAATACTCTGCTTCTGTCCTATGGTTATAAAACAATGTTTGAGGAACCAACAAGAGTAACTCCTTCATCTGCAACTTGTATTGATAATGTCATTTCAAATGTTAAATTAGATTTTAACTATTGTAAAGTAATGGATTTTGGAATTTCTGATCACTTAGGGCAAATACTTTGTAATGTAATGGAACATACTCCTTCAAAAGAAATTAAGTCCATTTTAAAACGTGTAATTAATGAAAAAAATATTAGATTCATGGCAGATTGTCTGATGAATCAGAATTGGGATAGTTGCTTATCTGACAGAACATGTAATGGTAGTTTTAATGAATTTTTTAAAGTATTGTATTGTTGTTTTATAGAAAAGTGTCCAATTAAATCAAGGAAAATTCATGGAAAAGAAAAGAAAAATGCTTGGGTCACAAATGGAATTAGAGTTTCTAGTAGAAGGAAATGGGAATTGTATAAGGAATCAAGGTATAATTCAAACCCTGTATTTTTACAGTATTTTAGAAATTACAAAGGGGTTTTTAAAAAAGTTGTTCAGTCTGCTAAAAGATTATACAATCTTAATTTGATTAAACAAAGTGATAATGTTACAAAAACAACCTGGGGAATCGTTAAAAAAGAACTAGGGTTAGGTTTTAAAGAACAGACATGTCCTGAAATTAAAATTGATGGAGAGGTTATAAAGGATCCAGTACCTGTTGCAAAATCCTTAAACAGGTTCTTTTTGGGTGTTGCAGACGAATTCCATTCTCATGTTTCGATTTCTGACTCTATAAATAGTGCAAAAAAGTACATTTCAAATGTTCCACTGGTGTTTGGGTTTATTTCCGTTTCCGAGTCTTTTGTAATCTCCTGTATTAAAAAATTAAAAAACAAAAAATCCACAGGGTGGGATGAAATTCCCACACATGTCATAAAATCCCTGGCCTTTTATATTGCAGAACCTTTAACGCATTGCATTAATGTTTCATTAAAAACAGGTTCTTTTCCTGATAAGCTGAAGTATGCTCAGATTAAACCGCTCTTTAAAAAGGGTGATTCTCAGGATTTGTCAAACTATCGACCTGTGGCTCTCTTGCCTGTTTTGTCAAAGATATTTGAGGAGGTTGCACTCTCACAATTAGTTCCATTTCTTGAATCAAATAACTTGTTGAACTCCAACCAATTTGGTTTTAGGAGGGGGAAAAGCACATCAGATGCAATTGTTGATCTTCTTTCTGAGGTTACTGAGGCCTTGGATGGATCGCAGAGAGCCATTGGGATTTTCTGTGACCTGTCCAAGGCCTTTGACTGTGTAAGGCATGATGTTTTGTTGGAAAAATTAAAGTTGTATGGTATTACTGGCTCAGCACATTCCTGGTTTGAGTGTTACCTTTCACACAGATTTCAGCAGGTTGTTGTAACGGATTCTTCGAATGTTAAACATTTTTCTCCCTGGTGCCCGGTAGTTCACGGCGTCCCTCAAGGGTCAAAGGTTGGACCTCTTCTTTTTCTCCTTTATACAAATGATCTCACGGCCACAGTTTCTTCAAAAATAATTCAGTTTGCCGATGATACAACAATCCTAGTTAAAGCACCTTCCATCTCTCTTGCAGTAAGTAAAGCATCTAAAGACATATCATCCATAGAAACTTGGTTTAAACACAATGGTCTTCACCTCAACTGTTCTAAAACATGCATACTTCATTTTCACAACCATCAATTGAATACAGGAAATGTATCTGTCAAATTAGAGTCAGGTGAATTAATTGATTCCGCTGAGACCACCAAATTCTTGGGTCTGAACATTAATGAAAATTTAAAGTGGTCTGATCATCTAAATCAGATGAATTCATCTTTAGCCAAGGCCTTGTTTGGACTTAGAGTGATTTTTAGGACAGCGGGTGTAAATGCAGCTTTAGCAGTCTATCATTCTTATTTCATGTCTAGGGCATGTTATGGCATTGTCTCTTGGGGTAGTTCTCCAATCATAAACAGCCTCTTTATTCTTCAAAAAAAAGCTGTAAGGATTTTGGCGGATGTAGCACCTCGCTCTTCCTGTCGCCCTCTTTTCTTGGACATGAAGTTATTGACAATTCATGCTGTATATATATTCCAACTTTGTACGTTAGTCAAAAAGAATTATAGTAATATCTTGATGGAAAACCATGAACATCCCTATAATACTCGACATAGAGATCTTCTTCAATACCCAGTTCATCGAACAACCCTATACGAAAAATCTCCTTGGTACATGGGCAGAAAGATTTTTAATCGTCTCCCCTTACATTTAAGATCTGAGGAAGAAATTACATCCTTTCAAAGTAAATTAAAAATATATCTGACTACACTTTGTCCATATTCCTTAAATGAATTTTTAGAAAATTAATTTTATATTACTAATGAAATGCTGTGTAATGTTGTGCTATATTTCTGTTAAGAAATTTAGTGTTAAGTTGCTGACGTGTCATATATTTACCTGTGTAACACACATCAATGTAAATTAATGTGACGAATAAAAAATTTCATTTCATTTCATTTCATTTGTACATACTGGTGAGTGCCCTTATACATGTCCGACATGTGAAAAATGTTTTGCACAGGCTGGTCACCTGAAAAAAACATATGCTTGTACATACTGGTGAGCACCCTCATAAATGTTCAATATGTGAAAAATGTTTTTTACAGGCTGGTCACCTGAAAAAAACATATGCTTGTACATACTGGTGAGCGCTCTTATAAATGTCCGACATGTGAAAAATGGTTTACATATTCTAGTAGTCTGAAAAAACATATGCTTGTACATACTGGTGAGCACCCTTATAAATGTACAACATGTAAAAACTGTTTTACACAGGCTGGTCACCTGAAAAAACATATGCTTGTACATACTGGTGAGCGCCCTTACAAATGTCCGGTACGTGAAAAATGTTTTTCACAGTCTAATAATTTTAAAAATCATATGCTTTTACATACTGGTGAGCGCCCTTATTTATGTCCCACATGTGAAAAATGTTTTACACAGGCTGGTCACCTGAAAACACATATGCTTGTACATACTGGTGAGCGGCCTTATAAATGTACAACATGTAAAAAATGTTTTGCACACTCTGGTACCCTGAAAACACATATGCTTGTATACATACTAATAAACGCTCATATAAATGTCCGACATGTGAAACATGTTTTGCACATTCTAGTACTCTGAAAACACATATGCTTGTACATACTAATAAACGCTCATATAAATGTCCGACATGTGAAACATGTTTTGCACATTCTAGTACTCTGAAAACACATGTGCTTGTACATACTAATAAACGCTCATATAAATGTCCGACATGTGAAACATGTTTTGCACATTCTAGTACTCTGAAAACACATATGCTTGTACATACTAATAAACGCTCATATAAATGTCCGACATGTGAAACATGTTTTGCACATTCTAGTACTCTGAAAACACATATGCTTGTACATACTAATAAACGCTCATATAAATGTTCGACATGTGAAACATGTTTTGCACATTCTAGTACTCTGAAAAGACATATGCTTGTACATGCTGGCAAGGAACCTTATAAATGTCCAGTATGTTATCAATTTTTTTGTTATAAACGAGACCTAAGGGTACATTTGTATTATCATACTGGTGAACGCCCTTACAAATGTCTTACTTGTGGTCATTAACACGACGTGTAGTAAATATTTTACATTGGCTAGTGCTCTGAGAAAACATATGAATACTCACCTTTATAAATTGTCTCATAAATTGTAAAAAAGATTTTAAAGATGCCAAGAGATTAAGAGACCATATTCTATTATATACCAGCAAGTCCTATCAATGTCTTGCTTGTGAACAATGTTTTTTTTATAAACGTTATCTGAGGGTACATTTGTATTTACTATTTACACTGGTGAACACCCTTACAAATGTCTCAGGTGTGGAATATGTTTTGCACGGTAAGCATATTTGTATCCACATACTGATGAGGGCTCTTGTGCAAGACATATTGAACATTTTTGAAACGGATCAGTAGTTTAAACCATTATATCATTATAAATCAAATAAAACTATTTAGTCATTGTAATTTTGAAATTTAATATTTAGATTTTGAAAATCTTTGGCTCTTGATACCTGTTAAATAAACTAAATTATTATAAATATCAGCCTTTTTATCATCCCTCATGTCTCACCGCTTGGAATTTCAATTCATTCAGACGTCAAGTTAGGCTGGATGTATAGTGTCTGATTTCGGTCAAATAATATTAGAAAACATCGGAAAACCCTTTGTTCCGCCGCATTGTTCTTATCAACTATGTTAATAGAGAGTGAATTAAATGCATTTGAGTGTTTTTTCCCCGCCCAGAACCCCGATGATCCCCAACAAGACGGTGTGGTATCAGAGTCTCATATTTGAGCTTAAAACGTCAAAATTCGGTGTTTCCGTGGAGCGCATCTTCTCAATTGGGTTGCTAGAAAGTGAAAAAAGTTCATTTGAGATCAATTTGATAATAATGAGTTCGTACCGGGTGCAAAACTTTGATCGCAAGGGTAAATTTATATAATTTCTATAATAAGTTACTTGAAAAGTTAACTGTCTTTTAGCCAATATCCCTATATAATAGGGTTGTCATACGTCTATATTTTGTAAGGATGTATTCTTGGCCAATGTCCATACAATGTATTGGTAAAAATATGGAATGTCCATATATTAGATTAGAGTACCTGATGAACGAGCTTTACTCATATAGAATAGGACATGTATTATACAAATTAATTAGAAAAATTAAAACACAATTATTACTCAATGTAAACATTTATGTGCTTTAAATAAAACCGATTTAATACACCATAATTAATATAGCACTGAACAAAAAGTATTGCCCCTGGTGGGGATGGAATTCGTGACCTTCGGGTTACGAGGCCAACACGCTACCATTGGACTACGGCGTCTGCCAAATGAGGAACGCCGTTTAGGGTCTTTTAGCCAACCTCAATTGTTTTAGCCGATCATTTACTGTTTAATTATCCATACAGTTATTATTAGCCTGTGATCAACTGATTTTGTTAGAAACGGAATGAGGATTGAAAAACAACCGAGAAATTTAATTTTACACCTATTAATTGTTTTGTTACAGTGGCTTTAAACAATACAATGAATACCTTTTTTATCAAAACACAAAAGATTTTGGAAATACTTTTTTCTGCTTTTATTTCGCACAGTTATGTTACCTTTAAGTTTTTACAAATTTGATAATTTTTCATTTATTACATATGAAATAATATTATAATATTATAAATATATAAATAAATATATAAATATTTATGAAAAACCTCTAGTCACATATTGTTCCCCACCATCTTCAATCAAGAACTGTCAAACGGTTATAAACATATGTTTTGGATTGTTTGGTTTACATTTGATTCTCCATAGCGTAATGTTAAGTTTTTAGATTTTAAACTTAATATTACATGTAAAACGGAATTTTTCTGGACATTAGACCTATCTAGAATTTATTTTCTACTGAAAAAATAGTTATTTCCAAAATTTAAATAAAATCCTTAATGCCGTTTTCGAGATCCGTGTGCATATATATATATATATATATATATATATATATATATATATATATATATATATCCAAGACTATAATACGAGCAAGGTTTGTATATATACAGGGTGTTCATTAAAGTCGGGGACAAACTTCTAGGGGTGATAGAACTCATCAAAATAAACAAAAAATTTGCTATAAACTTATGTCGAAAGATCCTTCGTTTAGCTGCTAGCCGCCATTTTGTATTTTATACAAAAAACGTTATACTGGGTGTTCATTAAAGTTAGAGACAAACTTCGAGGGGTGATAGTACTCATCAAAATAAACAAAAAAAATCCTATAAACATATGTCGAAAAATCCTTCGTTTAGCCGCTAGCCGCCATTTTGTATTTTATACAAAAAACTTTATATATAAAGAACTATTTAAGATACAGAAATCAAACTTTGCACACATATTTATTGGCCAAAGATAAAAATATCCTCAAAGTTTCATTAAGTTTACTTTTATATTTTCAAAATGGCGGCGGTTCTTAAAGTTAATGGTTTTTTTGTTATTTAAATTGAAATATTTTTAAGCGCCATAAATTTGAAAATATCAAAGTAAACTTAATTATAATTTGAGAATATTTTTTTCTTTAGCCATTAAATATGTGTGCGAAGTTTGGTTTCTGTATCTTAAATAATTATTTATATATAACGTTTTTTGTATAAAATACAAAATGGCGGCTAGCGGCTAAACGAAGGATTTTTCGACATATGTTTATTAGAAATTTTTTGTTTATTTTGATGAGTACTATCACCCCTCGAAGTTTGTCCCCAACTTTAATGAACACCCTGTATATCAAGAACTATTTAAGATACAAAAACCAAACTTTGCACACATGTTTATGGGCCAAGGAGTATAATTTTCTCACAGTATCATGAACTTTGCCTTTATATTTTCAAAATGGCGGTGGTTTAAAATCTTTTAATTTAAATAACAAAAAAACCCTTTAACTTTATACAATTTTTACAAGATATAAAAAAGATTGGAATTTTAATTTTAAATCGAACGGTACTTTGGTGAACGAAATCCGTCCACGGATAAGAGAGAAAACGCACTTTTAATGTTATATTACAGGAACCACACGCCACCGCGGCGCGGCCGTGGCGAAGAATTAATTGTTGTACCAGCCGCTTTTTTGCCACGCCCGCGAGGCTCTGTAAGCTAACTTTTAAAGTGCATTTTCTCGCTTATCCGGGGACGGATTTCGTTCACTAAAAAACCGTTCGGCTTGAAATTAAAATTGCAATCTTTTTTATTTCTTGTCAAAATTCTATAAAGTTAATGGTTTTTTGTTATTTTTAAATTAGAAGATTTTTAACCACCGCCATTTCGAAAATATATTAGCAAACTAAATGATACAATAAATATTTTTGCAAAGTTTGGCTTCTGTATCTTAAATAGTTCTTGATATATAACGTTTTTTGTCTAAAATACGAAATGGCGGCTAGTGCCTAAACAAAGGATTTTTCGACATACTGTATGTTTATAGGAAATTTTTTGTTTATTTTGATGAGTACTATCACCCCTTTAAGTTTGTCCCCGACTTTAATGAACACCCTGTATATATATCCAATACTATAATACGAGCCGTGGGTTCCCATCTTGTAGAATCCTATTTCGTAGAAAATGAAGGTTTCCCATTCTGTAGAAAATGAAGGTTTCCAATCGTGTAGAATCGTATAGTTTTTCCTTGTTTAGTTGGCATAGTTTGCATTTCTACACGTTTGGACACCCTAACATTTCTACAAAATAGGAAACCTCCATTTTCTACGAGATGGGAAACCCGCATTTTCTACAGAATAACACTCATCCATTTTCGGAATATAGTACTGATATTGTTATATTGTGTCAAAAATTCCTAACCAAATTATACCAGAATAAAGCGCAATTGGGATTAACGAAATTATCGTACCGGTATCAGAATAAATGGAAATGAACACGGGAGAAAGCTAATATTAGCTAACAATCATATTGCTTTTAGGAGGAAGATTTACATCATAACAAATGCATTTTAAACTTAAATCATTAAAATAGATAAATAATTAAAGTCTACGACCTTAAATAATTATGCTTAGATCTATCAAAGTTAAGTAAATCAAAGCTCTCAATGGATTATATTTCGTATTTGCAACTATAAAGAGATGATTTGATATTTTATAAATTCTGTCTCAGAGGTCCAATTAAGCTGCACATGAGTATATAATAATTATTTATTTATCAATGCCTATTTATCAAGAGTGACCAGTAACTATTAACTAATTTTACTGGCTCGAAATGAAAACTATATAACTCATTATGTTAAGCCTCCAAACTGGAATTAGTTCTTATATTTGCACTAACTCTTCATGTATTTTCACATAATTGTCGACCAAAAAGAAATAAATTCGAAAAGTAATTTTTTTTTGTAAATTTGTAACTGAGACTGGAAAGATATCTATGTAATCTTATTTTGTTACAGACGTTAAGCCTATATGAATGGTTGTCAATGAGTAGTTAGCCTACTTTGGCCAGAATTTTGTAAACTTATAGATGATACTAATTAATGTGTTTAGCATTAGCTTTGTGTAACAACTGCGTTCAATTCGTTGTTAGTTTAAAACTATCGTCTTTCTTGAATGGAGCTGGTATTAGTTGATCAGAGACAGCATGGAAATACCAAACGGTAGCCTTCAAAATAATAATATATTACCTGAAAAGCAATTTCGTTTCCATCTCATGGTGGTGCATATGCAATCTCCTATGAAAAATGACACTGACAACAGACTGTCAGCTCCAAGTACATGTTTAGATTCAGAATAAATTGTTATTTAAATACTTCCTATAACATTGTTTTACAAACCTTTTCTGCATTAAGGGAGGGCAATGCCCACCATACCTCCTAGGTTTGCATTACCAATCTCAAAGACAACTCTGAGTTGTCTTTATATAATGAGTTGTCTTTGAGTCTCCGTGACGAGCGGACGTGTTTGGTTTCTTTTGTGTGTAATGGTTAGTGAATGGTTTGTTTGTAAGTTTTTTTACTGCTTTAAACTTTTATGTTTTCAGCTTTATACCGGTTTCGTCTGGATTATATGTTAATTAATTGTGCTATGTTTTAGACATTAATTCACCTGAGGACGGGATCAGATTCCAGATCCCGAAACGTTGTGAAACTTTGTTTTACATAAAATCGTGATGGAAAATGTCCGCAATAAAAATCTAAATAATAAATATAATTTATTAATATTACAAGATGTCATTGTTCAGTTATGATATGTCTCATGTATGTATTATATAATTAGTTACATGTTATGGTGAAATAAAATAATGTACAGTCGTTATTGTCTGAATGGTTAACTTTCCCTTCACAAGTAATGTTAACCCTGGGAACTGGCAATATAATTATATAATTATTTTTATGTTATAGTTTAGAGTAAAAAGCTTGCCACTTCTAGGGTTAATAATGTGTAAAATTAAGTTTAGGTCTAAGAAATCAGTTAAGTCAACAAATGGTAACATTAAAAATAAAATGGTCACTGCAACAAATTAAAAACTACTTTTTTTCTCAATGAAAAGTTTGCTGGTAACCATTTGGGATGCCCCTACACACTGGGCACCTTATCGGCAGCGGCAAATCTGCATGGTCACGCCGCACATTGCTTCTATGAATACTTGCACAAGTCCCACACAAACAAAAATGTTTGCATGGGTCACACTTGTAACTGGCTGGGTGGTGTAGTGGTTATAATACCCGCCTTCAAAACTGAAGGTCGCCGGATCGAATCCCACAAGGGTCGAATCTGGACCCAGTCGCCATTTGTCATTGGGCTACTAATTAATGATGCTTCCTAACAACAGGTCGACGTTAGGTAGTAACAAGACCGGGGTTTGGACCGTTCCCCATCAAAACGTTAAAAATGCCACTGGCGTAGAAATACACAAAATATAAATAATATACTCTTTTGTGCACATCACAGACAACACAGGCTAGCTCATTCTCTTCAAGCACCAGCAGGGTTTCCAGCTGACTTCGGCTCAGAGTTTCTGACTCCTGGAAAATGTTTTTGTTATAACTATTACTCAACTAAATAATATGGAAATGGTTTAATTATATGGATTAAATATGGATTAATTATTATTAATATATAATATTAATTATATGAATCAAATTTTTAAAGGATTGTTCTTCTTTGAAACTAGTCTTGCTAGACGCAGCTAAGAAGAAGAAATAACGTTAGTTTACTTGGCAAAGACAGCTGTTAACCATCCTCAAAATTATTATCGTGCACATGGCAACCCTGTCTATTTGTTCCATATAGTAAGAGATATTCTACAAAATAGGACGACCTTATGTTTCTACAAAATGGGAAACCTTCATTTTCTACAGAATTGGGAACCTTCATTTTCTACAATTTAAGACGATTTTAAATATTTCTAAAGAATTGTAAGAGCTCACTTTCTACACGATTGGAAACCCTCATTTTCTACAGAATAGGATTCTACAGGATGGTACCGCACCAATACGAGCAAGGTTTGTATGCGTTCAATTACAAAAAGGCGGTCTCACAGACCGCCTTTTTGGGAAAAAAACATTTAAAATACTTTTTACTGTTTGAAATCATTTTATAAATCTAATAAGTTATTTGAAATAATAAGTATATGAATAATTTTAAAGTAAGCTTATTGAGTACATATAATAGATATATGAAATTTAAAAAAACTTGTACTACATGGCCAAATCTGATGAAAAATGTAAACATTTTCTAAAACCATAAAAACGTGGTGATAAATATGACAAAATGTTTAGTTATTGGTATTTTTCCATTCCATAGGATATGGTAAAAATAAAAAAAATAAGATACTTATGAAGAAACATATTATCATTAAAATTGAGAGATTTGCTTTACTGCTAATTTCAACTTATTAAATCTATATATATATATAGATTATATATATATGTATATATATATATATACATACACATATTTGATTATGTAGTTCACAAGTAAGTATGGGCTGCTAATCTTATATATTTAATACACTAGGCCTATTTTTGTGATAATTGTTTTGGAGCGGCGGTGCTACCAATCACCATGTCCAAGGTGTCATTATAAAGGTTTTAGCATGTAGTTTTGCCATCAATTAAAAAAAATTTTGAAAATTCACCGTGGACATGGAAAATAATGGGGTCAAAGTCGCGATTTTCTCCATAAACTCAATATGGAAGTAAACACCAACGATCGAGAAATCAGCTGTTTATTTAAGGAAGTGGTTAAATAAACAAATTAAATCTGACAGTTAAACATGGTTCTTTCTTTTTTTGTTTAATGAAGACATCATCGCACAGCTGGCAATAAAACACCAGTTTTTATTTACACAAAACCAAAACATAACCAAAATGAAAATCTTTTGGGAAAATCTAAACTTGGTTTCTAAGTACCGTATAGTTATTATAATGTAGTTATATATTGTGCAGTTGAGGAGTAAATAGAAACACTCGAGACAAACATTATTGCATGAGTTGATATTTACAGCTCGACACAACGGAAGTAACAGTTTTTCAAAGAACACACATGGTGACCTATGAAAAAAAGCTAAACGTTCGACATAATGGAGACTGGAAGGCGATACCCTGTTACCGTTCAGTCTCCAGCACACACAGTTCCCGATTATTGTGGCATTTGCTATGACCAATAACGAATCTCAGGGTCAATATTTGGGTAAGGTTGGGGTAGTTCTCCCAGAATCGGTGTTAGGTCATGGCCAACTAACTATATGTCGCAGCAAGTAGAGCCCGATCATTTGATGGACTCAAAGTCTATATAAAAATGGATAACACCAAGGCCGACTTCGTCGAGACAACCGTATTTATACTCGAAATATTGTTTATAGAGAAATTTTATAAGGTTTATTAATAAAATAATTTTTATCATAATTAAATTGACTTGATTTCTTTTAAATAGCAACACTTAAGATTGAGTGCCTACACGCATCGGTGGACAGATTGTCTCCTTGACAGCGCACGATTTCGTGCGCCAGGTACGCTGGTATAGTTATTATATTAATAAATTAAAAGAACGAGCTCCCTTTAAACATTTTATTTTGTACATGATACACAGTGTATCGTGTACAAAATAAAATAGTGTATCATGTACAAAATAAAATGTTTAAAGGGAGCTCAAGTTCTTTCAATTTAATAATAAATATATATATATATATATATATATATATATATATATAAAATGTTTTTACATTAATAGCAAATGAAGGCAGTTTTTCTTATCTTCTTCGCATTACATGTGTAGTATGTCTTTCTTTTATTTAGTCTATCACAAACAGTGTCAGGTTTAGGCTCTTCTACTCCTAGTACTCAACAGATGCATACTCAAATAAAGTTCATACATCAGCCTCGTGTTCTGCAAACGTCGCTACAATTGTGGTTTCACCATCCAAGTGAATCCGATTCACTTAAAAAAGCATCCTTGTACTAGTTTTCATGCATCGCTCTTCGAAATCTAAGTCCAAAACACACACACACACACACTGAGTACGCAGAGTACAACGAGACAATGGACCGGGTCGTAAATCCATCACTACCGTCCTGGGTCCGGTCTCACAGACCGTTGACGACAAACAAATCTCTAAATATTACGACCAAAAGACAATAGGGATCGGTTTCAGTGGTGGGGAGGGACAAATACCGGGCATGGCTGGGATTATCGTCTTTTGAAACCCTTAAATTCAAATAAATAAATAACTCAAGCGGTCTGTTAGACCGGACCCAGGACATTAAGGGTAAATGACTCGGTTAGAACATCTTAATTTTGGCTTTCCTAATGGACCATTCAAAACCTGACTATTAGCCTTCCTTTAGGTGTTGCTTTCCTTATTTCATATAACCTGCATCCTACGTATTTCTAGCAAAAACAATTTTATTTTGTCCATTTATACCAAGTTTCATCAACCTTCTATAAATAAAGAAATTTGCCTATTCTCTATATGATTAACATAGGGAAAGAGTATCCAGGTTAATTGCCATGATAAACACATAAACAATGATTCTTAAGCATAATTATATAGATTTCAACCACAGGAAGCTGAATATCAAGTTTCTTCCAAAATATAGATAATAAGTGAAATATTCATTTACCCTTATCCTCCAAAAGATTAACATTGGAGTTTCAAAATACAACGTACAGCGTTTAGATTTTTTAATATCTCGGTAACCGTTTTCTGATTCTATAAAAAACATAAAATTATAAATAAAAAATTATGTATGAAAAACTCAAATACCACCGTCGCATCAGACCTGCATACTCAGCGAATTTCCAAATCAATAACATAATAATAATAATAATATATGACAAGTTTTATAAAAATCTGTCCATAAACATGAGAGTTATTTATCTATTCTTTATATGATTAACATGGGAAAGAGTATGCAGGTTTGCTGCTGTGAGGAACATTGAAAGTAGGCACTTTAGGCATAAAATATTTTTACTTTGGCCATTTATACAAAGTTTCATAAGAATGTGTCCATAAATAAAGGAGTTTGCCTATTCTCCATATAATTAACATGGGAAAAGAGTATGGAGGTTAGCTGCCATGATAAACACATAAACTAGGAATTTTAAGCATAAATTTATGAATCTCAACCACATTGAGGTAAATACCAAGTTTAAAGGCAAAAATTTTGATTTATGAAATATTATTATTTCTTTATCCTCCCTAAGATTAACATTGGAGCCCCAAAATACAACGTACTGTGTTTAGATTTTTTAATATCTCGGTAACCGTTGGAGATAGAGAAAAACTTTAAGGAACTAAATTGTGTAGGGTTTTAAACTGATTCTAATGATGAAATATAAAATTTGAAATTTTAAAAAATTACATGGGACACACATATATATATTTATAAATATACATATATATATAAAATTTTTAATCACTAATTTTTTGGTCTCTAGGAACCTAAAGACGAAAAAATAACGTGGTCCCGGGCTTAAGTCTTGCCATTAGGCCTACGGTAATAGCTTCTTCCCTATAGGAAATTCGGTAATAGTGAGCCCGAAACCTAGAAGGTTACTCTAAAGTAATTTTATACTGTTGGATGTCCTCCGTGGTATACGCTAGCTATCTAATCAAATGGATCTACGATACTGACATAGCAAGAGTCAAATTGACAGCTTTCAGGTTGTCAGTCGGCAACGTAGATTCATTAGATTCGCTAGCTAGCTTCAGGAAGGTTAATTGACTCTTTTGAGTCGCTTGTGTATTGTATCCATTGTGTAGTTTTACGCATACCACTATTTATTCAACTTCGTTCTTTATTCTCATTTGAAAACTTATATTTATTATATCACAGATATATTATTATATTTTAGAAAGTCAATGGTACCATAAATTCTAGTACTACATTTATTTGTTTTAAATATATTTTTTAATAACATTCTTTCATGTTAGTTGGCTAACCCAGGTGTTTGCCTCTACGTTAAACTAACATGCTCAGTTTTTAAGATTAGAAGGTAAGTTTATTTTAATGTTCTTAAGCTTATGCTAATTACGTCGGTCTTATCCTGTCGTTAACTGCCATATTTTTGTAATTTAAAATACTTGAGAAGAGTTCACTTCTTTTATTGGGCTATGAACCTAATGATCGTGGGAATTTTGTCAGTAACGAAATTACATATTGTGTAATCAATTATGTAATTCATATTCACACTAAAGTACCCATGTAATTTGCTCAGTGTCCCATGAATGAAGAAAATTTACAAAACATGATCCATATAGGTATTTTAAGGCCTATTATAGTCTTTGTTTATGATATTGCAGATCGCCTGTCATCCCAAACATGAAGCGGACAATATTTCATCAGTGATGTATCTCAAGTTCAGGGTTTCAAGGAACATAATCATTGCAACCAGTTAAACCAAAGTAAGTCCTACCATAACTATAAATTAATTTACCGGGGTGGTAAAAGTTTCGCACCCAGTACAAACTATTTTATTTCAAATTGATCTCAAATGAAATTGTTCACTTTCTAACAACTTAATTGAGAAAACATGTTTTTTTAACGTTTTTAGGCTATAATATGACACTGAAATCACCCGGTCTAGCAAGGGGATCAGTGAGAATCGGGCTTTAAGGGGGGAAAAAATCACCCAAATACATTTATTTCACTCTCTAACTCCATAATTAAGAAAAAAAACCGTTTTCTAAAGTTTTTTTTGGCTGAAATAAGTGACTGTGTAACATCCAGTAAACATTGATTTCTGTGGGAATCGGGGTTCTAGGCTGGGAGAAGCAGGATATTTTATGAGAATTTGGGGTATAAAAGGCTAATTTTAGCAGTGTTTTTAGAAAGTCGTAAACAGCTGACTGGAATTATAATGTAACATTATTCCATAGTGCACCAATATTTGTAATGTCACTTAACTATGCTGATGCTATCATAGGGATTATTAATTAGAAATACTATATTAATTTAAAAAAAATCAAAGTGTACTTATATTGTGCAATCAAATTATTTTTACTTATATTATAATGATTATATTGGAGGACCCCCCTTATTATTAAGCATATATCACCCGATTATTATAGTATATTATATACGGTAATACATTACTTTACTATCATGATTATTATAATATTTTATCATCATTATATTATAATTACTAAGCATAAATCGCATTATGATATAGGTGATATTGCTGACATACAGCACTCTGGATTTTTGTTACATCATAATACTACTTCTACTATCAATAACCAAATAAATAACCATAAATTCATTATTCATAGACATTAATACTAACATAAATCCGTAGTGCGCAGTATGTCGGCGATCAATACACGTTGCATTACATCGTAATATACTGGGATATTGCCCACATACAGCGCTCTGCAGAGTTAATTTACGTTCTTTGGTAATATTTTTATCTCGTTAATAATATTTTATACTATCAATAAAGAACCTAACTTGACTACGCAGACTACTGTATGTCAGCACCGAATACATGTAGCGTTACATCGTAATATACGGGATATTGCAGACATACACCTTTCTGCGGATATAAGTAAGGTTTGTTATTGATATTTTTATCTTGTTAATAATATTTTATACTATCAATAACCAACCTAATTTAACTCCGCAGAATGCTGTATGTCGGCAACCAATACACGTAGTGTTACATTGTAATATACAGGATATTGTGGACACATAGCGCTCTGAGTTAGGTTAGGTTGTTTATTGGTAGTATAAAATATTATTAATGAGATAAAAATATCAATACAGAACCAAACTTAACTGCGCTATTTATAACTAATAATAGAGAGTGATATAAATGCATTTGAGATTGACCCCGCCCAGAATCCCGATGATCTTCTAACAAGACTGTGTGGTTCAGGGAATCATATTTGAGCTTAAAATGCCAAAATTTGGTTCTTCCATGGAGCGTATCTTTTCAATTGGGTTGCTAGAAAGTGAAAAAAAGTTCATTTGAGATCAATTTGATAATAATTAGTTTGTACTGGGTGCAAAACTTTGACTGCAAGGGTAAATTTATTTACTTTCTATCCAATACTATAATACGAGCAAGATTTGTATTTATATTTGCACACGGATCTCGAAAAGGGCTCCAAGGAATTTCTTTAAATTTTGGAAATAACTAATTTCCGAATAGAAAATATGTTCTAGATAGGTGTAATGTCCAGGAAAATTCTGGTTTTCTTGTAATATTAAGTTTAAAATCTAAAAATTTAACATTACGCTTTTGGAGAATCACATGTAAACAATACAAACCAAAACATCTGTTTATAACCGCTTGACAGTTCTTGATTGAAGATGGTGGGGAACAATATGTGAATAGAGGTTTTTCATAAATATTTATTTTATGTATGTAATAAATGCAAAATTATCAGGTTACTAAACAATCTGTAAAAACTTAAGGGTACGTTAACATAACTGTGCGAAATAAAAGCAGAAAAAAATATTTCCAAAATCTTCTGTGTATTGATAGAAAATGTATTCATTGTATTGCTTGAAGCCACTGTAACAAACAAATTAATTTGTGTAAATTAAATTTCTCTTTTGCTTTTCAATCCTCATTCCTTTCAAACAAAATCAGTCGATCACAGGCTAATAATAACTATATGGATAATTAAAGAGTAAATGATCGGCTAAATGGCCTTAAATGGCGTCGCTCATTTGGCTGACGCTGTAGCCCAGTTATAGCGTGTTGGCCAATAAAACCGAAGGTCACGAGTTCCATCCCCATCAGGGGCAGTACTTTTTGTTCAGTGCTATACTAATCATGGTGTATTAAATCGGTTTTATTTAAGCCACATAAATGTTTTCATTGAGTAATAAATGTGTTTTAATTTTTCTAATTAATTTTTATAATACATGGGTTATTCTACACGAGCAAAGCTCGGTCACCAGGTACTAACAAGTTACTTGAAAAGTTAACTGTGTTTCAGCCAATATCCCCCTATATAATAGGGTTGCCATACGTCTGTATTTTGTAAGGATGTATTCTTGGCCAATGTCCATACAATATATAGGTAAAAATATGGAATGTCCATATATTAAATTAGATTACGTTTTTAAATGGTGACCCAGGTAGATATGCTAATCCAGAACTGGTAGTCGACAACATTTAGCAGTATGTTACTACTTATTATATTCCGTAGTGTTAAATTTAATATTTAGTGGAAAAATATGGTCAGAAATGGATTTAGAAACATTCATTCTACTGATGTAAAATTCATTTCTCTTCCTCTGAGATGGCACATCACCAAAATGTTTTACTTACGTATGACCACTTATCAATGAAATAAAATTATAAAAGGAATTATCACCATAGTTGAACAACAACATCATTTAATAATTAGATCAGAGAAACAAGTAAAAAATTCATTATTTATGAGAACAGATTATAAATACCCCCACCGCGGCAAACCTGCGTACTCAGCAAATTTCCAAATAAATACTGTAATAAAAATATTATATGTCAAGTTTTATCAACATCTGTCGATAAATATATGAGTTAGTTATTTGCCTATTCTTCATAAGATTAACATGGGAAATAGTATTTCAGTGGTGCGGCAGCGCTCAGATAAGGCGAATCATTCTGCGATAGTGCTTCAGTCTCGATAAGGAGGTTAATGTTCGCGGTGAAAACACGTGCCGATTCCGAGTGCTTCAACAAAACTTTGCGCAGTTTTATTTTCACACTTTTGCTTTTGCCTGTGAATTAATAAATTTAAAGTGTTTATTTGGGTTCTAGTTGTGAAAACATGGCAAATTGCGGTGTGTGTGTGTGAGGCAGATTACATCAATTCAATTCAAAACTTCTTTATTTGTTTCATGTACAGCAGTACAATAAATAGCATCACAGTTTTCCTTAAATCTAACTCAGTACAATACATTTAGGTTTTATTAGCAGTTAGCAACATATGATTATGAGAAAATTCTTGAAAATTTGTACATCCTCTGTTTGTTTACAAGCAAATAGTTTTAATCAGAGACCCAAGTAGTTCTGCATGCTTGTGATCAAGATAAAAATTTTGGTTGGAATTCAAAGCTATACAACATATTGTTATTTAGCTTAAAACTTGCAATTCAAAAAATTCACTGCTAAACAAATTATCAGAAATGAAAAAGTAAGTTGTGTTTTTAGAACAGCTTGTTGTAGTTTACTTTTGTTTTGAGAAGAGCTAGTCTATCAATCAATCAATCAAAATCTTTATTGAAATTTGCACAAATGTACAAAAATAGCGTTTATTCTAATTTAGCTACAATTCATCAACCGAATAACACGCTTTCCCTACTAGATATTTTTTCAATAATGTTTTGAAGTTCGATATATTTTCTACATTTTTTATATCTTTTGGAATAATCCTTAAAAATTTTATGCCAGCATAACTAGTTCTTTTGGAGTACAGTTCTATATTATGTTTGGGAATAGTAAGTTCTTTTTTATTTCTTGTGTTATAGGGGTGCTCTCTCTCTTTCTTTATACAATTTTCATGATTTTTTTTTACATACATTATACATTCAAAAATATATAAACTATGAACTGTTAAAATATTTAAATTGATAAAGTGTTGTTTTACAGACTCATCACTGTTCAATTTCAAAACAATTCGTAGAGCCTTTTTTTGTAAAACTAATATTTTTTTCAAATTTTTTTCTGAAGTCCCTCCATACACTCCTATTCCATAAGCTATGTGGGACTGAATATGGGCATAAAAAAGCATTTTTAAGACTGAAAAACTGCAAATTTTGGAAAGCCTTCTCAGCACAAAAATACCGGTACTAATTTTTTTAGTGACAAATTCAACATGTAAATCCCAGCTTAAGTGTTTATCAATAACCAATCCAAGGAATTTTGTGTCATCGATTTTATTTATCTCTTCAGTGCCTCCCAGAATGAGAGGATCTAGACCGGTTCTATTTTGTTTTGTGTAAAAAGCCACAAAGTTAGTTTTTTCCTTATTTAATATTAGCTTATTTTTAATGAAATAATCAATTAGTTTTTAAATTTGAACATGAGCCATTATTTCCAGTTGTTGTTCTGTCCCAGCAGCCATGATCATGTTGGAATCATCTGCATATAAACACATCTGACTCTTTACGCCACATGTGCTACTAAGACACTGTGGCATTCCTCTGATATAACATATAAACAGCAAAGGGCCCAGGATTGAACCTTGTGGCACCCCATTTCTTATGGTTTGAGTTTTAGAATTAAATTTTGAAATTCTATTATTAGATGTATAAGATATTTCTACATATTGTACTCTATTTATGAGGTATGATTGAAACCATTTTAGATGATTGTTTTTAATCCCTAAAGTATGCAATTTTTCTAAAAGTAGGTCATGCGATATGCTATCGAAGGCTTTTGATAAATCCATGAAGACGCCAATTGTTTTGTCTTTTTTGTCCATTGACTCTAATAGGGATTCTGAAAAGGAGACTAAAGCTGAGATAGTGGATTTATTTTTCCAAAAACCGTGTTGTTCTTCATCCAATAGATTATTTAGTTCTATGTGATTGACCAATCTGTTTTTCATTGCCTTTTCATAAACTTTTGAGATAGAAGGGAGGATTGATACAGGCCGATAATTTTCAATTCCTGTCTTCTCCCCCTTTTTAAAAATCGGAATAACCTTTGATATTTTAAGTTTTTCCGGGAATATGCCTGATATAAAAGAGGAATTTATTAAGTGTGAAATTGGTTTAATTAATGGATATTTAAGATATTTTATAAGCCTAATGGGAACGTCATCATAACCACTGGACCATTTACTTTGTAGAGAGTCGAAAATTTTGTCTAGCTCTTTTTCATCGACCGGTGGGCACCTAAAATTTGGAATAATTTGATCTGAAGAATTGTTCAAACCATCAGTTTGTATTTGTGCTGGAGGGAGTTCATCTAACATTTTATCTATTATGTTGACAAAATAATTGTTGAAATAATTACAAACAGAGGATGGGTCTTTTACAATCATGTCATTGATTTTTAATTTAATATTGCCTATCTGTGACTTATTTCTATTACAATTCAGTTCCTCATTTATATAATTTTCCATGTTGCTTTCTGAATATCATTAGAATTTTTAATTTTTTCATCCATATACTTTTTTTTACATTCAATCAGTTTTTCCTTATATACCTTATGTCTAACTTTAAATAATTCTTTGAGGTTCTGAAATTTAGTTTGTCTTACCATTTTACTTAAATCGATAAGCATTTCTTTTTCGTTCTTAATTTCTGGTGTTATCCATGACTGTTTGAAAAAAGGCTTTTTCCTTGTAACTTTTGGGAAACAGATATTGAAATAATATGTAAAAATTTGGTCAAAGTATTCATATTTTTTTTCAATTTCTGCATTGTACAGTGGAAGCCAGTTTTCGTTTTCTAAAAATTGTCTACATAAGTCAATATTTTCTACTGAAAATTTTCATTCTGAAAAGGTCAAACTTTTCCTACATTCTGATTGAAAACAAAGCAGCTCTAATAACTGTCCATCATGGTCTGATAACATTGTTATAAGTCCAGTGACTTTAGTCTCATTTTTATTAATATTTGTTAAAAAGTTATCGATGCATGACCCCGATCTTAATGTTACTCTTGTGGGAAAATCAATTAAATATTTCATCCCATGACGGCGCAATAAATTCCTGAGCTCCCTTGATTCACATGAATTTTTTAACATATTTATATTTAAATCTCCTGCCACAATTAAGTGTTTTTCTTTGTTAACCAAAATTTCCATCAAAGCATTTAGCCTTTCCAAGAATTCTCCATTTTTGAATTGAGGTTTCCTATAAATTCCTGCCAAAATGAAACTTGAACTTTTAAATTTAAATTTAGCTACTGTGCATTCAAATAACTTATCTGTACACAAATTACCAATAGGTGGCAGAGTCATTTGTTTTGTCTTTAGCTCCCCTTTCGATAATATCATAACCCCCCCGCCAGATGTAGTTGTACGAGAGTATTGTGAAATGACTGAATACTTTTTTATATTAACTTTTTCCAATTCGTTTACTGCCATATTATGCTCAGTCAAAACTACTATTTCCGGGTTGATTTCTGATAAAATAACTTCCAATGATTCCAAACGTGTCCTCAAATCCATTATGTTTTGGTGAAAAATTTTTAAATTTGTTATAATTTTATTGTTTTTTCTATTAGTAATACTTTTGTTAAATTTAGGTAACGGACTTTTACTTTTTACTTTTAGGGAAACCTTACTTTGTTTTTTCAACCTGTATTTTGTTTTTGTTTCGAAAGGTAGTTTAAAGGCATAGCATTAGACTGTACATTGTGATCTTCGGCGGACTCCTTACAAACTAACACATCACTCAACTCGCTTGAAGCACTGCTCTGCTTTTTTATTTCACTAACACTAATCTGGTGGGAGTTGCAGGCTGTTTCAGGTGATGTCTCGATACGCTGTTGTCTCGCCTCTGGTGTGGGCCAGCCCCTCCATGGTGGACTGAGTGTCACTAATGATTCCGAGTGATCGATTGAAGCCTCTGTCAAAGGCCGGTTCTCTTCATTAGCTGGTTTTGAGCTGATCTCCACACTGGGGGGGGGGGGAGGGGGGGGGGGGGGGGGGAGGGTGGGTTTGGGGGGCTGGGGGGGGGGGGTGGGGGGGGGGGGGGGGGTGGGGGTGTGTGAGCTTCCCACAAATGTATTATAAACAGATCATGGGGCTCAAACCATTATTTAGGAATCTTTCTGATGTTTGCTTTTAGGCAACAATTTCAATTTTCGCCCCAGTTTCCTCTTGGAACTGTACTATTCTTTTAACAAAGTGTTTTAGAGGGATTTTGTCCATGACACAACCTAATGGTGAGCAGACTAAATGCTTGAAATTTTTATTTTTGAAACTTGTTGTCAGTTGTTTAAGGGCGATGTCGTAATCTCTTGGAAACGGTTTACCATTGTAATTCAATTTTGTGACCAAACCATACACACCCGCCCCCTTTCCAGGTTGTTGAAAGGTCAAATGGTCTTCAATGTAGTTCCAAATATTTGGTTTACCGAATTCTTTTTTGAATTTCACCGCTACCCCAGCTGACATTTGCCTTTCATGTCCCAAGTCTCCTGATATACAATGGGCAAATGCAACAGAACTATCGTGACGTTTTTTATTAATGACATCTGTCATGTCTTGTTCAATTACTTGAATACGGGGATCCTCATCTATAACTTTTTTAGTAACTGTTAGTCTTTTACTTTTCCCTGTAATCATTTCATACATTAGTCTGGTGATCCGGAATTTTCCATTTTTATTAATATGAAAACCATGTCTTGTATGACAGAATCTTTCCAAGCACCAAAGATCCAGCAAATGAACATTATTTGGGTATTCACCTACTAGATTCCTGATTCCTTCATTTACTTTACATATAGCTCTTTGTAAACTATGTTCATTATGGAGGTCATAGCGGTAAGGTATGGTTGAAACTGCCACATTCAAATTTGGATAATTATTAATCTGATTTTCAAGAGTAGAGATTATTTGTTTATAATGTTGCTTTGTACTGATGTCATTATTCTTTTGTGCCATATCATTACATCCTCCAACTATTATAACCCAACCTTTATCAGATACTTGTTTTGAATCGTTCTCCAAAGGTGCAACCACTCTTTCCAGCAATGCTCCTGGTTGTACATGCCCAAAGACTCTGAAAGATCTTCCCAACACCTTCTCTAGCATGTAGGACAGGTCCTTGCCTTGGCTGTCGGCAACCAGCAGTACATCCGTGTGATTGTGATCCTGCCGGACCTGATGTGAAGTTGGTTTACCAGGTCTAGACGGTTTAATGCTTCTTTGAGGAGGATTGCTGTGTTTTGATTGACTTTTGTTCTGGGGTTCAATCTCTTCAGATAAACATGCGTACTTGTTGCTACATGAGAGTACAAAATCTGTGTTATCATTACTATTGTAGCTATGTTTTCGATATATTTTTGACCTGTCTTTAGTTTTTGAAGCCTCTTTCCAAGTATTTAGCATGGTGCCTTGTGACTTTTCAGCTTCGATTATATGTTGGTTAGTCATTAAATTTAATATTTGATCTCTGTTTAGCTTTTTCCTATTAATTATAGCATAGAATAACTTAACTCGTTTGTTTACGCAATCATCGTGGTCAAAATTTGGTAAAGCTAAAGGAAAGGACTTAATATTATCAACCATTTCACATTGTATGAGGTAGTCTATGGCTAACAGAGCATATAAACCGCAATCAGTTGTATTGTTCTGAGTCGGACCTTCAATTCGTATGACTTCTGGATGATCAATTCGGAAATGTGTTGACAAAGTTGTGACTAGTTTTTGAGTGGCTTTTACATTTGTGCTAAACAAAGAGTCATAGGAGAAAAACATTTGATCATTCTTAGACAGAAGCAATAAACTCCAATGCATTCCACCTTCTGATTTCTGCTCCACTGAATCATTGACTACAAAAATTAACAGTTCCCTTTCTTTTATATTCAGTGGATCAATAAAGGTCTTTATGTCACATGGATACATTTTAATTGCCTGGCAGACACTGGGATTAATCAAAACAAGTTTACTTTTAGGCCCTAATACCGTAGTAGAAAGTATTTCACAGTAAAGATTAATAGAATCATCTGTCAACCAAGTGTTGACATCCAAGAGTTCAGATAATGATTCTATTTTCAAGAGGTCTTCTTTTAATTGTTTATTTTCATTCAGCAGTATCCGGTTAATTTCTTGAGGGGTTTTTTCTCTTTGAGGAGTCAAATCATGTTTACAATTTGGAGCGGGGGTTACAGCAGATTTAATTACTTCTAAGTTGAGGGTTTTTTTATTGTCCTTATTGATAGTGAGAACCAAGGGTGATTTTTTCTCAATTGTATTTATTTTGGTCTGAACCCTATGAGTTCTTGGAGTGTTTTTATTTTTACTCTGTGCCCTTGTCTTGATATATGGACTGACTTTTGTTTTACTGTTTGTTACCATTTTGCCTAAGTTAAAATAGAAACATTCAACATATATAGTTATTTCTTAGCAATATTTCTGATGGAATGGAATTGGCAATTATTTCAAGAATATAACTATTTTACTTTTATAAACAGAAGAAGATTTTACAAATAAAAAGAAATAATCTCAAAAATATCCAAGATGCCAACCAGATAGCATCTTTATTGAAATTTGAAACAATTTCAATCTTGTTATCAATATTATTGTTGACAGAAAGTAAGCTCTTCAATATTCAAGAATGTTTCCTTAATGGATATAAACACAACCAACCAGTTTCAGTGAAGCTTAGGATGGTTGCTATCAGACAGATCAAAGGTCAACTCACTTCCACTGCCAACTGGAACCTTATCTAGGGTTCCATCTAATCACTTCTTTGTAGATAAACTTGAAATATTTTAGAAAAACTTCAATATATTTAAACCAGTTACTTTAAATGAAAAACCGGTTTCACAGTATTGCACTATAAATCAAATAGAATATTTACATATAAAAATGATATTGGAAAACTAAAAATATCCACTAGAAATCTTATGAAAACCAAGGAGCACAACTGACACAGGTCCACATGCAACAGGGGCTTCCCCCACCACTTCAAATCACCACGAATCAAAATCGTTAAAAGTGAGCTGCAGTGACTGTAAACGTGAGTTCCATGCGGCGTGCCTTAAGATGAGCCGGGCCGATGTGGAGTGCATCACAGCCGAGGGAATGCCCTGGAGATGCCAACCCTGCAGTGAAACTAGGAGGAAAAGTCTAAGATTTGAAGCTCAAGCGGAAGACGGTAAGCTAACACTGAATGACATTATGATTAAAATAAATGAAATTGTTGAAAATCAAAAAATACAAGAAGCTAATTTTAACAAATCATATGAAGAGCTGAATGAAAAGTTGGAGGAAAATACAAAAATTACCGTAGAGCAAAAACAAACGCTTGATAATAGCTTAAAGTTAATCAATGATCTTGTACAGGAAAATAAAAGGCTGAACAAAAAAGTTTCTGATTTAGAAAAGCGAGTGGAAGATATGGAACAATATTCTCGAGCTAATGACGTAGAGATTCATGGTATTCCATATGAAAAAAATGAGAATGTCATGTCAGTCGTGAAGGAAGTGGGGAAAGCTTTAGACTTTGATGTACCCGAAACTATGATTGATGCCTGTCATCGCTTAGGTAGAGATACTGGATCTGACAAGAAGCCCCCGGGCATAATTGTTAAATTTGTAAGAAGATTTGACAAGGAGGAGATTCTGCGCAGACGCCGTGTTAAGAGTAATCTGTCCACAAGACATCTGAATCTACCCATGGACCAGCCCGTGTACATCAATGAGGCGCTCTCGCCTGCTCGGCGGAGGCTGTTTGCGGCAGCTCAACAGGTGAAGATGGACAAAAGGTACAAGTACCTGTACAAATTAAAACTAGAATTTTTGAAAAAACTAAAATCTGTGAAATGTGTTTCAGAAATAAGAACTATGTTCAATCTGTATTTAACAATAAACAATTTTAATTGGCGTTCCATGAAGCTATTTTTAAACATTAATTCATTATAGCTTCTTGAGATCAGTGGTAAGTAGATTCAACAATGAACCTATTTGTTGTGAGTGTTGAATAAAAAGTTTTTCAAATTGGTCAAAGAACGCAGTGATTGTATGTGTTAAGCTATCACTTGATGCACTTGATGCAACATCCTAACGATTTTTATATGTTTACTAGCTGACCTGGCAAACTTCGTAACGCCTGACAGTAAATACATGTTAACTTTAAGATTGGCCATGTTCTGAAGTCGAATAGCATTACGGCTTCGTTGTAAAAGTTTATATATGCTGGGTCGCGGCATAATAAATAACAATACTGAAACGATAAGACATAGCGTATTATAACATTCCCATAAAACAAATAAATCTAAAAGGATTAATTCACAATTTTCAAATCCAATCCAAACCCAAACCAAACCTAACTGTAATACGGCTTTTATAGGAAAGATATACAACAGCTGATTATTATAATAATTTTTTATTTTGCCAACATATAAACTCGTGACTTTTAATCAGACAGAAAATGAAAATATAAATACATAATCCCCCCCCAAAAAAAGCTGTTCATCTTGTACGTCACACATTTACTTCATAGTTTTACATTAATGAATGATTCAGATGGCATTGGATAGTAAAGCATATTGCTAATGGAACCAATCAGCTGTAGCTAAGAAATCAAATGTTTTCATGGTAGAAAATTTGTAAACAAACTTATTCTCTATAAGGTTAACATTAGATATTTAAAACGCCATAAAATGGAAACTTATGGGGTTTTCGAAAATATTTTTTCACTTAAACCTTCCCAGACACATATAGAGCAACTTCCTAAAATTTCATGGCGATCGGATGAGTAGTTTGGCAACGCATAAAGGACATACATACGTACACACATTCAATTTTATATATAGAGATTTGCTTCAACAGTATTGTTAGAACTAGCAAGATTGTCAGTTACTTCCTCGTTCTTGGTTGCTGCATCATACAAAAAACTAGGTCAAATAAGTCGAGAAGTAGAGGAATTTGTTTGTCGTCGATTAGAATTTCCGTTTGGAAGTTGGTTTTTTTACCTTACATACATACATATCCAGCATCCTCCCGGTTGACCTTGCTAGACATATAGGACCAGTCAAATTTCCTACTTAAGCATCTTCATTTTTCCTTTATAGGCATATCTCATGGATGCTGTCATTCTGTCAGTATCAGCAGCAGTAGGCAGAGAAGAGGAAAACACATGGACAATGATTAAGTTGGGTTATATTAGGCCGGGCTATGCATTGTTTTGTGATCTGGTTGAGAATCAGTCTAGGTGAGGTAAAAAGGGAGTTCATAGTAACACTGTTTGATTCAAAATTGTTTGTGCTTATGTCTGAATTAAAAAAAAATATTAATCTGGGCTGTGTGGGGTGGAATTTGGTTTGGTAGCTTGAGTCCGATGTAATCAGGCTTATTTTCAAATAATTTTAGATTACAAGAAACAAAGGGATTAAAGTGTCTATTTCTAGTGTTGTAAGAATTCTGATGAGATTTTAAAGTTACAAACTACTTAAAAATCTCTTTCAAAATAAAGGGTCAAGCCATAATGTAATAAATACCCCCGTCGCAGCAGACCTGCTTACTCAGCGAATTTCCAAATCAATAATATAATAATGATAATAATATACAACAAGTTTGGTCAAAATCTGTCGATAAACATGAGAATTATTTGCCTATTCTCCATAAGATTACCATGGGAAAGAGTGTGCAGGTTTGCTGCTGTGAGGAACACTGAGAGTATGCATTTATATCATGAAACATTTTTATTTTAGCGAATTTCCCATAGGGAACAGGCTATTACTGTAGGTCTCATGGCAAGACTTAAGCCCGGGACCATGTTATTTTTTCTTCTTTAGGTGACCAGAGACCAAAAAAAATAGTCGTTAAAATTTATATACATATATATATATATATGTGTGTGTGTGTGTGTGTGTGTGTCTGTGAACACAGACTCATAAACATAACTCTCGTAAAAATGGTTCTGGTTTACGAACTCGTCTGAGCAAATGTAAAAATACAGGTCTCTACCAAATTTGATCCCGATCGGACCATATTATCGTGTTCACAGACATATATATATATATATATATATTTTAACGACTATTGTTTGGGTCTCTGGGCACCTAAAGAAGAAAAAATAACATGGTCTCGGGCTTAAGTCTTGCCATGAGACCTACGGTAATAGCTTCTTCCCTATGGGAAATTTGCTAAAACTATTTATAAAGTGCCAGAAGTGATTTTTTAAATTTGTTGCATGCGGTAAAAATTTGTCATGGTATTGAAACCAAAATAATTTAATCTTTAAGATATGTATCTAATAATATAACTATGGAAATTTTGTATCTGCTAAGTTTTGTATCAGTGAAAAGTTTAAAAAACTAAGTTTAAAACTACCTACTATCGCTTGTTATGAAAAGTTTATTTTTGCTGTGTTTTTGTTAAAAACCTTTTTTTATCAAATATGTGGTCAATAACAAGAGAGAATAAAAATCACTGTACACATCTATAACATTTATGAAAAGGAAAGATGATCATGATTTGGGAAGTGTATAAAAAATGATTTTTAGATAGTTTTTAAAACTAAAATCTGATTTATCATGACTGGGTTTCTACATAAATAGACTCACTAGAAAATAGTATCTCTGGTTACAAAATATTGTCATATTATGATGATAAATGTATTAGTTTTCAAATAAACAAATTTAAAAATCATCACTGAATTAAATACTCAATGAATTAACTGACAACTAGCGTAACTGGCGCACGAAATCGTGCGCTGTCAAGGAGACAATCTGTCCACCAATGCGTGTAGGCAGTCAATCTTAAGTGTTGCTATTAAAAAAAGTCAAGTCAATTTAGATTTGATAAAAAATATTTTGTTAATAAACATAATAAAATTTCGCTATGTTTTGGTTTTGTGCAAATAAAAACTGGTGTTTTATTGCCAACTGTACGATGATGTCTTCATTAAACAAAATACCCCCGTCGCAGCAGATCTGCGTACTCAGCGAATTTCCAAATCAATAACATAATAATAATAAATATATGACAAGTTTTATAAAAGTTTGTCCATAAACATGAGCATTGTTTGTCTATTCTCCATAAGATTAACATGGGAAAGAGTGTGCAGGTTAGCCGCTGTGAGGAACACTGAAAGTAGTAATTTCTACCATAAATAATTTTTATCCTAATATTTATACCAACTTTCATCAACATCTGTCCATAAATTAAGGAGTTTGCCTATTCTCCATAAGATTAACATGGGAAAAGAGTATGCAGGTTTGCTGCCATGATAAACACATAAACTATGATTTTTAAGCATAAATGGATAGACCTCAACCACATGAAGCTAAATATCAAGTTTTATCCAAAAATATTGATTAATATGGGAAATATTAATTTTCCCTATCCTCCATAAGATTAACATTGGAGCCTCACAATACAACGTACTGTGTTTAGATTTTTTAATAGCTCGGTAACCATTGGAGATAGAGAAAAACTTTAAGAAACTTAATTGTGTACTTTTTTAAGCTGATTCCAATGGTGAAATATAAAATTGGAAATTTTTAAAAATTACATGTGAAAAACGCAAAAAACCCCATTTTGGGGTACAAAACCCCCCCAAACTACCCGTTCCCATTGACCGATATGTCTGGTTAACGAACTCGTCCGAGCATTTGTAGGAATACATGTCTCTACCAAATTTGGTCTCAATCGGACCATTTTTACGAGAGTTATCGTGTTCACAGACATATATATATATATATATATATATATATATATATTCTTCATAAGTGCCAAATGACTTTTATAACTACTTTAAAAATTGTATAGTTGTGTACTGAATGAATGAGTGTTGGTTTTGCAAATTTTCGTTTTAATTATAAAAAACGTTTTCAAGCAAATAGAAATAGTAAAAAGCATGTTTAAAATAAATAGCGAATTTCCCATAGGGAAGAAGCTATTACCGTAGGTCTCATGGCAAGAGTTAAGCCCGAGACCATGTTATTTTTTCTTCTTTAGGTGCCCTGAGACCAAAAACAATAGTCGTTAAAATTTATATATATATATATATATATGTGTGTCTGTGAACACGATAACTCTCGTAAAAATGGTCCGATCGAAACCAAATTTGGTAGAGACGTGTATTCCTACAAATGCTCGGACGAGTTCGTAAACCAGACATATCGGTCAATGGGAACGGGTAGTTTGGGGGGGTTTTGTACCCCAAAATGGGGTTTTTTGCGTTTTTGACGTGTAATTTTAAAAAATTTCTAATTTTATATTTCACCATTGGAATCAGCTTAAAAAACTACACAATTAAGTTCCTTAAAGTTTTTCTCTATCTTAAACGGTTACCGAGATATAAAAAAATCTAAACACAGTACGTTGTATTTTGAGGCTCCAATGTTAATCTTATGGAGGATTAGGAAAAATTAATTTTTCACTTATTATCTAATATTTTCGATGAAACTTGATATTTAGCTTCATGTGGTTGAGATCCATACATTTATGCTAAAAAATCATAGTTTATGTGTTTATCATGGCAGCAAACCTGCATACTCTTTTCCCATGTTAATCATATGGAGATTAGGCAAACTCCTTTATTTATGGACAGATGTTGATAAAAGTTGGTATAAATGTTAAAAATAAAATTTTTGATGGTATAAATGGCTACTTTCAGTGTTCCTCACAGCAGCAAACCTACTCACCCTTTCCCTTAATCATATCATAATCATCATCTTAATCATATGGAGAATAGGGAAATAATTCCCTAGTGTATTAAATATATAAGATAAATGATCATATAAAGTATAAGAGTTAATAAATACAGTATACATAATATCTGTCACCGTACGTGTATTACATCACAATCAATAACAGCATGCTAATATTTTTATGTATTTTATTTTTTTTAATGTCAATAGTTGAATATATATTATCTTATGCGTGTGTATGTATTATACATTTTTTCTTAAATTAAACCTTATGAAACTAGGGGCAATGTGTGTTTGCCAGCATGATGATTATATGATTGACTGTGTAACGCATGTTACTTCAGAGTATACCATGTTTACCAAGGTACTAATAAAATTTTTAACAATCAGACTCTAAGCCCACAAAATTTAAATATTCTCATTAATTTCTAAACAAAACTTGCATGTGTCTGCCTGTGTTGATAAATAAATTTGTTTGAATAAGCAATTTGCCTTTTACATGAATGTGTTTGAAATTCTAAAATGTTTTATCTTTTCAGGATTTAAATTTTGCCAAAATAATTATCAAGAGTAAGAGGGAAACCTGAAAAAATACCTAAGTAAACCTTGAAATGGAAGTAAGTTTCTAATGAAAACCAAGAATAGTGTCGATCATTCTTAAAATTAAAAAAAAAATGCTTTGAAAAAGTGATCTGAAACACATAAGCTTGTACATACTGGTGAGAGTCCTTATAAATGCCAGTCATGTAAAATGTTTTGCGTGGTCAAGTAATCTAAAAAAACATGTTTGTTCATACTGGTGAGCGACCTCATAAATGTCCGACATGTGAAAAATGTTTTGTATGTTCTAGTACTCTGAAAACACATATGCTTGTACATACTGGTAAGCGCCCTTATACATGTCCGACATGTAAAAAATGTTTTTCACTGGCTGGTAACCTGAAAACACATATGCTTGTACATACTGGTGAGCGCCCTTATACATGTCCAACATGTAAAAAATGTTTTTCACAGGCTAGTACTCTGAAAAAACATATGCTTGTACATACTGGTGAGCGCCCTTATACATGTCCAACATGTAAAAAATGTTTTTCACAGGCTGGTCACCTGAAAACACATATTATGCTTATACATACTGGTGAGCGCCCTTATACATGTCGGACATGTGAAAAATGTTTTGCACAGGCTGGTCACCTGAAAACACATATGCTTGTACATACTGGTGAGCGCCCTTATAAATGTTCCATATGTGAAAAATGTTTTGTACAGGCTGGTCACCTGAAAACACATATGCTTGTACATACTGGTGAGCACCCTTATACATGTCCCACATGTGAGAAATGTTTTGCATATTCTAGTAGTCTGAAAAGACATATGCTTGTACATGCTGGTAAGGAACCATATAAATGTCCAGTATGTTACCAATTTTTTTGTTATAAACGAGACCTAAGGGTACATTTGTATTATCATACTGGTGAACGCCCTTACAAATGTCTTACTTGTGGAAAATGTTTTGTAAGAAAAGAAAACATTAACACACATATTATGTATTCACATACTAGTAAAAGCACTCATTTACAAACCCCTCATTAATGTCCGATGTCTGGAAAATATTTACATTGGCTAGTGCTCTGAGGGAACATATGAATACTCATCTTTATAAACTGTCCAAAAAATTGTAAAGAAGATTTTAAAGACGCCAAGAGATTAAGAGACCATATTTTATTATATACCAGCAAGTCTCATCAATGTCTTGCTTGTGAAAAATGTTTTTTTTATAAATGTGATCTGAGGGTACATTTGTATTTACACACTGGTGAACACCCTTACAAATGTCTCAGATGTGGAAAATGTTTTACACGGTAAGCATATTAGTATCCACATACTGATGAGGACTCTTGTGCAAGACATATTGAACATTTTTGAAACGGATCAGTAGTTTAAACCATTATATCATTATAAATTAAACAAAACTATTTAGTCATTGTAATTTTGAATTTTAATATTTAGATTTAAAAAATCTTTGGCTCTTGATTTCTGTTAAATAAATTTAATTATTATAAATATCAGCCTTTTTATCATCCCTCATGTCTCACCGCTTGGAATTTCAATTCATTCAGACGTCAAGTTAGGCTGGATGTTATAGTGTTTGATTTCGGTCAAATAAAATTGCAAAACATTGGAAAAACCTTTGTTCCGCCGCATTGTTCTTATCAACTATGTTATTAGAGAGTGAATTAAATGCATTTGAGTGTTTTTTCCACCGCTCAGAACCCCGATGATCCCCAACAAGACGGTGTGGTATCAGAGTCTCATATTTGAGCTTAAAACGTCAAAATTCGGTTCTTCCGTGGAGTGTATCTTCTCAATTGTGTTGCTAGAAAGTGAAAAAGTTCATTTGAGATCAATTTGATAATAATTAGTTCGTACTGGGTGCAAAACATGACCGCAAGGGTAAATTTATTTACTTTTTATAATAAGTTAGGTGAAAAGTTAACTGTGTTTTAGTCAATATCCCTATATAATTGGGTTGCCATACGTGTGTATTTTGTAAGGATGTATTCTTGGCCAATGTCCATACAATATATAGGTAAAAATATGTAAAGTCCATATATTTGATTAGAGTACCTGGCGACCGAGCTTTGCTCGTATAGAATAGGACATGTATTATACAAATTAAATAGAAAAATTAAAACACATTTATTACTCAATGTAAACATTTATGTGGTTAAACCACATAAATGTTTACATTGAGTAAACAATACCGTAAACAATAGTAACACCGGTGGTAAAACCGAGTAAACAATAAAACCGTTTTAATACACCATAATTAATATAGCACTGAACAAAAAGTATTGCCCCTAATGGGGATGGAATTCGTGACCTTCGGGTTACGAGGCCAAGACGCTACCATTGGACTACGGCGTCTGCCAAATGAGGAACGCCGTTTAGGTTCTTTTAGCCAACCTCAATTGTTTTAGCCGATCATTTACTGTTTAATTATCCATACAATTATAATTAGCCTGTGATCAACTGATTTTGTTAGAAACGGAATGAGGATTGAAAAGCAACCGAGAAATTTAATTTTACACCTATTAATTGGTTTGTTACAATGGCTTTAAACAATACAATGAATACGTTTTCTATCAAAACACAAAATATTTTGGAAATACTTTTTTCTGCTTATATTTCACACAGTTATGTTACCCTTAAGTTTTTACAAATTGTTTACAAATTTTATAATTTTTCATTTATTCATAAAATAAATATTTATGCAAAACCTCTATTCATATATTGTTCACCACCATCTTCAATCACCAATGACAAAAAGTTACAAACAGATGTTTTGATTTGTATTGTTTACATTTTGATTCTCCATAAGCGTAATGTTAAATTTTTAGATTTTAAACTTAATATTACATGTAAACCGGAATTTTTCTGGACATTAGACCTATCTAGAACTTATTTTCTACCCAGAAATTAGTTATTTCCAAAATTCAAAGAAAATCCTTAGTGCCGTTTTCGAGATCCGTGTGCAAATATATATATATATATATATATATATATATATATATATATATATATATATGTATATCCAATACTATAATACAAGCAAGGTTTGTATATTCTATATATAGGTATTCTACATATATATATCCAATACTATAATACGAGCAAGGTTTGTAAAACAAATCAAAACATCTGTTTGTAACCGTTTGACAGTTGTTGATTTAAGATGGTGGTGAACAATATGTGAATAGAGGTTTTGCATCAATATTTATTTTATTTATGTAATAAATAAAAAATTATCTAATTAATAGTAAAAACTAAAGGGTAAAATAACTGTGCGAAATAAAAGCAGAGAAAATTATTTCCAAAATCTTTTGTATTTTGAAAGAAAACGTATTAATTATATTGCTTGAAGCCACCAATGAACAACCAATTACTCGTGTAAATTAAATTTCTCTTTTGCTTTTCAATCCTCATTCCTTGTCTAACAAAATCAGTTGATCACAGGATAATAATAACAACTGTATGGACAATTAAATTCAGTATAAGATCAGCTAAAACAATTGAGGTTGGCCAAAAATTGTTAAACGACGGCAATAATTTAGCCGACGTCGTAGTATAGTGGCTAGAGCTCAGGACTCACAAGCTGGTGGTCATAGGTCGATCCCCGTCCAGGGAATCACATTTTTGTTTAGTGTTTGTGCCATATTAATTAAGGTGTATGAAAACGGTTTTATTTAAACCACATAAATGTTTTCATTGAGCAATAAATTTGTTTTAATTTTGCTAACTAACTTGTAAAATACATGTTGATTAATAGTAGTTGTATGGAGGAGGTATAGCTTAGTGGAGAAATTAGCAAATGGATAGTATTGGACAATTTAACTTGGGAAATGGCGCGCTATAGGCGTCACTGAGAGAGAGAGAGGGAGTCACCCAGACACGCACTGATGTGAACACTCAAATTAAAGATGTTGTGACTCACCATTGTTCCAGAGGGTTTAAGGGTTGACATAGAGAATCCCAGCGTAGACCATGGACCTGGATGGATGTGGGCTGCCGGCAACGGAGGTCTCAGGACGTCTATGGGTTGACGGCTGGACCGGATGTCGGCAGTGATGAGGGACGCTGGGGGACGAAGGGGTGTCACTGACCACAAGGGGGTGAAGGGTCACCAGGGGGATTGTTGGAAATGATGCAGCACTGAAGAAGAATCGGTGGCGGCACTTGAGAGTCGACGCGCTTGAGTAACACACTGTTCACGACGAGACAGTTATGAGAGTAGGTGCAATTAAAATCACTGTTAATTGATTATTGAGTTACTTTGAGATAAATAACTTGAGAGAGGGATTGCACTGTTACGCGAGATAAGTGAGAGAGGTTAAGAGTTTTAAAGTAATATATTACGAGCGACGGCTTAGTCGCATGTCACACGGAGTGCGTTCGAAGGCTACTAATGTGGGCTGGTAGAGGGGATAGCGTCGGTAACTGACCATTGGTGCCTACAGGGGTACATTAAATTGAAGATAGAAATAGTCACGCCATAATTATGGCCAATCAGATCGAAGCGTCAACCCCTCCACTTGCCATGTATGGGTGTTTGTGTAAACGTTTTGTTAAGAATATCTGAATTGATTTGAATCTCAGATTATTCTATTTTGACTCTGTACATACAAAGGGCATTTGATATTGAATTATTTCTTTAAAAAAATACATGATAAATGTGGAATGTCTCTTATTGTCTCTCTTGAAAAATGATTACTAAACTAAAATTATGCTTAAATACTAAACATTCCGGCCGCCTTGAAGAAATGTGAGCTTCAAAGAACCTTGAAGTATTTATACTATAGTTTGTTAACATGGCGGCACGACAAGAGAGAGTTAATCAAGGGGCAAAAGCAACACCTTAGACAGAGGTCTCCTATAGTCACCATTGTTGGTACGCACATCCACCACACGCACTGTTCCGTCATTACCCGGATGCACGGCGGTGATTCGGCCAAGAGGCCACACATGGGGGGAGTGTCTTGGTGCATTAAGATCAAATCTCCTACTTGGAGGTTTCTTGTAGGTTTATACCATTTGAGGCGTTCCTGGAGTGTATGGAGATACTCCCTACTCCAGCGTTTCCAGAGACGTTGTTTCAAGGCCTGAACAAGCTGCCAGTGAGAGAGACGGTTGTCTGGAAAGTCGCTGAGACAGTTTTCTGGTACCGCAGTTAATGGTGAACCCACTAAAAAATGTCCTGGTGTTAGGGCTTGGACATCGTTGGGATTATTTGAGAGAGCAGTAAGTGGACGTGAATTTAAAATTGCTTCGACTTTACAAGTGAGAGTAGTAAATTGTGTCAAAGTGAACACATGATTCCCCATGACCCGGTTGAGATGGAATTTAGCGCTCTTTATTGCGCTTTCCCATATGCCACCTTGGTGTGGTGCTCCAGGAGGATTGAAGTGAAATTCCATTTGGTGGTCGGTAGCGAAGTCTTGCACCTGCTGCTTTCCTGAAAAATGAATAATTTTCTGTAAGGCATTCTTAGCTCCTACAAAATTGGTAGCGCAATCGCTGTATAGGTCAGAACATAAACCACGTCTTGAGACAAAACGTGTGAGAGCGGCTATAAAGGAATCAGTAGAGAGGTCAGTCGCCACTTCAATATGGACCGCCTTCGTGACCATGCACACAAAGATATATATATATATGCTTTAATGTGCCGTATAGAACGGAGATTATGGACCTTTATGGTGAAAGGACCACCGAAGTCAACACCAGAAGATAAAAAGGCCGAGCTGGAGTAAGTCTTTGCTTAGGCAAATCGCCCATTAGAGGGAAAGTGTTTCTGGGTTTTTGCTTAAAGCAAATCAAATATTTAAATATGCGGGAGCGCACTATACTACGCGCTGAGAGTATCCAAGCATGTTGAGGCAATAGAGATTGAGTTAGTTGTGGCCCGGCGTGTAGATGTTTAACATGAATGAAGTCTATGAACAAGTTGACGTGATGCTTTTTTGGTAGGAGACAGGGATGTTTTACATTAGGAGGGAGCTCTGAGTGTCGGAGTCTATCACCAACTCGTAGCATTCCATCTTCATCGATAAATGGATCTAGACGTTATAGTCTAGTAGAGCAGATCCTTTGTTCCTGCAAACTCTGGTTGTCTGAGGCGAAGGCTTCCTGTTGTACCATTTTGAAGATTCGAAGTTGAGATGTCTTCAATTCTGCGACGGAATGAGAACCTGTTCGACGATCTTGCCGGCGGCTCTTGTCAATAAAGCGGAGGATGTACGCCATTACATGTAAAAGTTTTCTCCAAGAAGAGAATTTAGAGAGTATATCCGATTTGGGCTCGGGAGTGGCAACAACCCCGAGTAGACTTTAGTGGAGTAGACTTTAGTTCGTCTAAATTATTAATATTAATAGGCTTAAATATAGATTCTGGCCATTCTGTGGCAGGTAGTTGTAACCAGCTAGGCCCATGCCACCACAGGGGGTGATCAACAAGCTGAGAGGGTAATATACCACGTGACACGCTATCAGCTGTGTTATCCGCAATGGGTACATGACGCCAGCATTGTGAGGGGACTAGTTCTTGGGTTTGCGCCACACGATTTGCCACATACGTCTTGAGACGGTAGGGAGGAGGCTACATTCTCCATGTAGCCAGGAGAGAGTCACCATGGAGTCGCATCACAAATTCAAAGAGTCTCGAGTATGTGTGGAGTTAAAAAATTTGTCACATTTTATTTCTTCAGTAGTTTTTTTGCTACAGGGCGGTAGTTCTTCTTGTAACCAAAAACGCTGTAAAGAATTATGCAGATCCATGTCAGTAGTAGAGAGGAGAGAAACAGAAACGTTAGAGATTTGAGCAGAAGTGGGATACAGGGAGCTGTTCCCACAATAATATATCCAAAGTGTGTGCCAAGAGCGTGAGGCATGTTTTGGCCCAGAGAGTGACTGATGTTCATCCGTCAGAATATGCGGATATAGTGCTCCGCCGAGTAAAATGTCAATTGGACCAGGTTTATTAAAAGTGGGGTCCGCCAGAGTGTATGGCTTTACTTTAGAGAGCACTTCCGGTGATAAATTTACACGAGGAAGATTGACAGAAATATTTTCCAAAACATGGAAATTTTGTTGGGTGGCAACTACGTGCCCAGAGAGAGATTCTACATCAAGTTTCATGAGGCCTTTTGTATGAGCTTGAGCTTGTGAGAGACCAACAGCATGATGTTCGGAAATACCTATATATTCCGTGCCCTACTAGATTCGGGTAGTATGTCAGATTTTATTAGCGAACGTGCTGCTCAGTTATTAGGCTCACGACGCTTGCCTACAAGGTGATGGAGGGCAGACTCACATGACTTACCAGGAATGTAGGCATGCTGGTTCCTATGTAGTGGGTGATGCCTGAGAGCACCATCCCATACGTACCTTAGGATAAATTTCTCTAGAGTCTTCAACAGGAATGAAGACAGAGAGATAGGACGGAATGACTTTGGGTCCGTGTACCTTGCCTTGCCGGGCTTCGGAATGAAAACCACTCTAGAGCGACTCCACACCGCTGGCACCCAGCCCAGAGCCAGACTGGCTCTGAAGAGCTTACACAGCAAAGGCAGAATTTCCTCAATCCCTTTCTGTAGACAGACAGGTCTGATGCCATCAGGGCCTGGTGACTTAAACGGACTGAGTGAATTAATAGCCCACCTGATCCTGCTGAACGTCACGATGGGCCCCCCTCCATCCACCGGGTAATAGAGGCGCGATGGGAAGCATTCGTTGTGTCCAGTCCCTCAGATTGGTCGAGAACAACGCACCCTGGAAAATGCGTTCTGGCCATGAAATCCAAGACTTCATGGGGGTTGTATAATGTCTTACCGTCAGGTTACACTAGAGTTCCAAGGCAAGAGGAGTTGTCCTTAGCAAGGAGTTTAAACAACCTAGAGGTATCCTTAACACTTTCCAGATTGGTGCAAAAGTTTCTCCAGGAGAGTCTCTTGGCTCTCCTGACTGCGAGATTATATTCTGTCAACAAGCTATGATAGCGGTCCCAATTTTTACTACGCTTAGCTTTGCTGAAGTTTGCTCTGACCTTCCTTCTCATGTTGGTCAGTTCAGAGGTCCACCAATTCACTCTCCCTCCCCTGCCCTCCGAGAGCGGACAACACCCATCAAAGGCAGAGACTATCGTCTCCCCGAGACGGACCGCCACATGATCAAGATCCTGGCAGTCCCGAACTCTAGGAGACCAGCCTTCTAGTCCAGCTCTAAGAGAAGCAGAGAAGAGGTCCCAATTGGCTCGCCTCGGGTTCCTAAACGAAACCTTTTCAGGCAGAAAGTCTCCTACTTCAAAGAGGATATGCCTGTGATCAGAAAGTGAGGGTTCGGTAGAGACCCTCCAGTTGAGAATCTTACCCTCCAACCCCTCTGAATATAGCGTAAGATCAATAATAGAGCTACCTACGCGACATCTGAGTCCGTTTTTGACCCAGACGCAAGCCCTTGGGGTATTAGTGCAGGCCGAGAATAGCTGTCCCCTAGAGGACCCCCAAACCTGAGATTTTGTCGCCCCTTACCCAAGGCTCTTGAATTAGGGCGTAATTTAACTGAATGTTCACAAAAGACTGCCGAAGCAGCCTTACTGTGTTGGAGGTTTACCTGAATTACCTTTGTCATTGTCTTGAGCTGAGCCAGAGTTGGACCCCGAAAGCACCCTAAAGGAAACCTTCGTTGCAGCCAGGAAGGCCTTCCACCCCTGTTTGCTCAACACAAGTGCGCTGGCCTCGTCAATCACGAGGACAAGAGTCTGGAATTCCTCTTCCTGCCTCCTATTGACGATACGCCAGTCTTTGGTGATAACACCTGGGTTCTGTTTCTGCAGACCCACGAAGACCCTCTTCGTATCTAAGTGCTCTGCCTTGGGAAACAGTTTGTCTATTCTCAAGATTACCTTGACAGATCGGAGGTCTTTATACTCTCCAACCAACATCTCGACCCCCTCGCGTACAGCAAGAGAGGCCGCCTTACCCTTCAGCCAGTCGAAGGTCACGTCGTTGCAGCAGACTGCAACCACTGCTCCTTTCTCCTGAAAGGTCCTCGAAATCTGCAGAGACCAACCTCTGAATCATCGTCGATCATGAGATCGCCGAGCTTGGCCTGTAACAAACAGCACTCCTCGTCCGTGAGCTTATCATCAGAATATGCCGCTGGAACGATTGCCAACTTCCTGGTGGTCAGCAAATCCTTGAAGGTCTCACCAGAAGTTGATGGTCCCGGAGGGGTCTCGCTGGGCTTCTGCCTCTTGGGGTCCGGCCTACGCATGGGAGAAACTCCCGAGTTAGTCCCCTCCCCTTAAGGCACTCCACCAGATTGCCTCTTGCGCTTGGGGCGCTTGGTCACCTTCCTCCACTCAGCTGGCGGAAGCCACTCCCCAGTCGCCATCTTCTTTTCTTTCAGAAGGCGCCTTCTCTCCGCTGGATGCGGTTGCTCCACTGCACTGGACTTGGGCATCCCCTCAGCACCAGAGCCGGGCGCCAGCACAGTTGCGGCCCTGACTCACCAGACTGAGAGGATGTCTCAAGAAGAACCTGGACAGACACAGACACATCCTCCAGTTTTTCCTCCTTTGTCGGAAGAACCATCTTACCAGGCGGGGACCTCTCGGTGAGTGAGCTCCGCGCGAACGCTTTCACCTCATCCGACCCTGTCTCCATCTCCTGTGACATAACAACATTAGTTGACAGCTGTGATTTGCCGTCCCCAGAATCCGCGGGCATGTCCTCCGAAGAGGAGTGAGATTGACTGCCGGAGCAGCGACCCACCTGGGGTAGATCCGTATGTTGATCATCAGCCATTTTCTAACCACAAAACATCACAAGTTAGCAGTATGACGATGTCACTATCCATGCTGGACCCGTTCAAGGTTGCACCTCTCCTTGTCTCCGGCACGGTACTGTAACAGCTGCACACATACCTGTTACAGAAGCAGTGCGGTGGCCGGTCTAACGTACACCTACATCTCGCCCACCGCTAAACCAACCCGGGCCGATCTGTGTACACCTACACTACGCCCCATGGTCGGCACGTGAACCGCTGCAACCCAGTCCACGAGCACTTTATCGACCGCCAGGTCTAGATCCGCTGCCTTCAGCAAAACAGAGGCACCCCGTGTAGGCTGTGCGCATAGCACACAGTGGGCCAGCCGATAGACGGACAGGCCACTTCACAGCGGTCTTGCAGAGTCCCCTCACGCAAGCGTGAGGCATACACTTCTGCCTGGGGCGCTCTCGCTAACCCCTCACCTCCCAAGTGTTTCCAAAATCTTCTGTGTTTTAAAAGAAAACGTAAATTTCTCTTTTGCTTTCAATCCTCATTCCGTTTCTAACAAAATTAGACGATCACAGGCTAATAATAACTGTATGGATAATTAAACAGTAAATGATCGGCTAAAAGTCCTTAAAGCCCAGTGGTAGCGCGTTGGCCACTAAAACCGAAGGTCGCGAGTTCCATCCCCATCAGGGGCAGTACTTTTTGTTCAGTGCTATACTAATTATGGTGTATTAAATCAGTTTTATTAAAACCACATAAATGTTTTCATTGAGTAATAAATGTGTTTTAATTTTTCTAATTAATTTTTATAATACATGGGTTATTCTATATGAGCAAAGCTCGGTCACCAGGTACTAATAAGTTACTTGAAAAGTTAACTGTGTTTTAGCCAATATCCCTATATAATATGGTTGCCATACGTCTGTATTTTGTAAGGATGTATTCTTGGCTAATGTCCATACAATATATACGTAAAAATATGTAATGTCCATATATTAGATTAGATTACGTTTTTAAATGGTGACCCAGGTAGATATGCTAATCCAGGAACTGGTAGTCGACAACATTCAGCAGTATGTTACTACATGTTACTGTAGTGCTAAATTTAATGTTTAGCGGCATAATATGGTCAAAAATGGATTTAGAAACATTCATTCTACTGATTTAAAATTCATTTCTCTTCCCCTGAGGTGGCATAAACCAAAATGTTTAACTTATGTATGACCACTTATCTATGAAATAAAATTATAAAAGGAATAATCACCGTAGTTGAACAACAACATCATTAAATAATTAGATCAGATTGTTAGCTGACATAGTACCTTCTTCTCAGCACGTTGGGCCTGAGGCTACTCTCCAGACCTGAGTTTCTGCTCCTCAGATCAGAGTGGCAAGCCAATGCACGCTAGCAGGAAGGTTTTAGGGAATTTTCCTCATTCGCAGCACAGGCCTGTTTTGGTGGTAATAGGGATATTGATTCCTGTGACTAGATCTCATCCTCGGCCTAGGTGGAATTCTAATAAAGCTGACTGGAAATCCTACTCCGACAGGCTTGAAACTGCAATCCGTTTCATTCCTCCCTTAGTAAAAAACTATGATCGATTAGTGAGGTTGATTCTCTCTTCAGCTAAGAAGGCAATCCCAAGTGGGTGTAGAAGAGAGTATGTTTCAGGCTGGAATGAAGAGTGTGACAATCTTTACAAAGAGTTCAACACTACTGGTAACCATGAGACTGCTGACCAGTTGATTCAGAACCTTAACAGAGCTAGACAAGATAAGTGGGTGAAGACAGTTGAATCTCTTGATTTCACTCACAGTAACCGTAAATCATGGTCACTGCTGAGAAAACTCTCTACTGGAAAGCTCATGACAAAACAAGCATTGTCTCAACCTGATACTAGATCTATAGTTAACATATTGCAGGTCTTTCCAAATTAAGTCACCAACCCTCAGACAAACTCATTTCAGACAAGTTTAATATGATAAAAAAGAAGAAGGAGGGCCCCTCTGGAAATTTCAAAAGAATTCACAATGGATGAGCTAGAGAGGGCTGTCTCTGTGCTGCCTACTGGAAAGGCTGCAGGCATGGATGAAGTCTTTCCTGAATTTCTAAAAAATACTGGACCTAAAGTGTGACTGTGGCTTCTCTCTTTTTTCAACAACATAATGTCCTGTGGGGACCTGCCAGCAACCTTCAAAAAATCGAAAATAATTGCGGTGCTGAAGCCAGGCAAAGATCAGAGCTGTGTCAAAAGCTATCGACCAATAGCCCTTCTGAGTGTTAGTTATAAGCTACTTGAACGTCTACTATACAATAGACTATCACCAATTCTGAATGAATTCATTCCAGTTGAACAAGCTGGTTTCAGGCCTGGCCGAAATTGCTGTGACCAGGTGCTGGCCCTCACATCATTCATTGAGAATGGATTCCATAAGAAAAAGAAAACAGGTGCTGCATTCATTGATCTGTCCTCAGCTTATGACACGGTCTGGAGGAAGGGGCTGTTGGTTAAACTCTACAAGCTAAATCCCATGCAGGGCATTACAGTGCCTCCTGAACTCTATCTTGAGCAACAGGCTGATCAAGATCTTTCTGGCCCAGAAAGAGAGTAAGTTCCGCACACTGAGGAATGGCCTGCCACAGGGTTCAGTCCTGGCACCCCTACTATTCAATGTCTACACAAGCGATATTCCAGCAACACAGTCTCGGAAATTCATCTATGCTGATGACATTGCTCTGGCTTCACAAAATGATGACTTAAAACAAACTTAACTCTCACTCACCAATGATCTCTCAATTCTCAATAATTGCTTTAGGACTTGGAAGCTAAAGCCCAACCCATCTAAAACCGAAGTAGCTTGTTTCCGTCTAAATAACCGACTTGCCGACACTGAATTGAATGTCTCCTTCAACAATGTACCTCTCAAACACAACAAACGACCTCACTATCTGGGAGTCACACTGGACCGCACCTTGACATTTAAAAGTCACTTAACCAAGACTGCTGCAAAAGTAAGAACCAGGTTGAACATAGTGCAGTATCTCGCAGGAACATCTTGGGGGGCAAATGCTAGAGTTCTACGGACCTCTGCATTATCCCTGGTTTACTCTGCAGCTGAGTATTGTGCCCCTGTGTGGCTTAACAGTGTGCATGTTAAGAGCTTGGATGTCAAACTGAATAGGGTTATGAGGACCATCAGTGGTACTCTAATGGCCACACCTACTCCTTGGCTCCCAGTGCTGTGTAATATAGCCCCACCCAATGTAAGACGCTAGGCATACCTGAAGGGAGAATACAAGAAGATTATCAGAGAGCCCAAACTCCCAATTATGCAGGACCTGTTACCTCACCCCAACCGCCTCAAGTCTAGGCCCCACCAATGCAGACAGCTTCTCAGTTAATTGCTGAAGATTATACAGCTGATAAAGAGTGGAATGCATCTTGGGATAACTTTATTAGGCAGAACTCCTCTGTAATAAGAGACCCAACAGTACTGGTAAATGGTATGACTCTTCCTCGGAAATAATGGTCTCTTATCAATCGTTTCCGCACAGGAGTAGGTAGATGCAATTATTGGCGGTCAAAATGGGGCCTGAAAGACAATCAAACATGTGATTGTGGAGCGGCAGTACAAACCATGAGGCATATTGCCGAAGAGTGCCCCTTGCGATTTTTCTCTGGTGTACACGATGCGATGGGGTTGAAGGTGTACACAATGTCAGTGATGTGTCTGTGGAATGGCTCAAAGGGTTGGATTCTAGCTCTGTAATAATTCGCCGCAGCAAACCTGCGGCGGGAATATAAAAAGAATAAAGAACAAAACACTAAAGATTTTAGAAATACTTTTCTCTGCTTTTATTTCGCACAGTTATTTTACCCTTTAGTTTTTACAAATTGTTTAGTAATTTGATCATTTTACATGTATACATATGCATACATAAAATAAATATTAATGCAAAACCTCTATTCACATATTGATTGTTTCAATATTTCTATTTATGATTGTTTCAAGCTTAGTAAAGGTTCAGTAGATGAGAAATTTCACAAAGATAACTATATGGCAGCTAAAAGACAATATAGGACAAAAGTTAGAGAGGCAAAACATAAAGCTCATGAAAAATACATTCTTGGGTCAAAAAATAAGTGTAAGGCTGCTTGGAAAGTTATAAGGTCTGAAGGTAACATTGGAAAAAATCAGCAGGAGATAGCTATTGATTCAGGAACCTTTAATAATTATTTTATAAATGCTATTAGTAAGCCTGAAACAAATCAAGATACAATAATTAATGTTAACTCAGCAACACAATTTTTGAATAATTACATAGCTTCACTAAGTCTTGAAAATTCTTTTTTTAAATGGAAACCTATAGAATCAAAGCATGTTTTAATGTGTGTCGCTAAATTAAGCTCATCTTGCAGTGAGGATGCGTATGGGTTTTCAAATAGGATTGTTAAGGAGATAATAGACATTATAGTAGAACCCCTGACATGTCTTTATAATTTAATCCTTCAGCAGAGTGTGTTCCCAGATATTCTTAAAGTTGTTAAAGTAACTCCAGTTTTTAAAAAGGGAGATAAATTTTGTCCCTCAAACTATCGGCCTATATCACTGGTACCTATATTTAGCAAAATTTTTGAATGTTGCATCAAAGACCAATTATACAGTTGTTTCGCTGGTAATGAACTCCTCTGTCAAGAACAGTTTGGCTTTCTACCTGGTAAGAAAACCATTAAGGCAGTTGAAGCAGTTGTTGAAAACATATTAAGTAATTTTGAGAATAAGAAAATAACATCTGCAACTTTAATCGATCTGTCAAAAGCATTTGATAGTATGTCTCATGAACTGCTATTAAGAAAGCTTTACTGTTATGGGATTCAGGATAAAGAGTTAAGTTTGCTATCTTCTTTTCTAATTGACAGGATACAAATGGTTACCCAGGGTTCTGATATCTCAAACTTTGAGACTATTCAAACTGGAGTGCCCCAGGGCTCAGTTCTTGGGCCTTTTTTGTTTCTCATAGCTGTAAATGATTTTGCCTTTAACACCTCCTGTACTTCCATTTTGTATGCTGATGATACTACCCTTCTCAATGCTGGTAAAGATTTGGTTAGTGTCAATTTGATGCAAACTACAAATACACAAACTACAATTAACTACAATTTGATGCTCTAAGTATGGCTCATGAATGGTTCAATGTAAATTTTTTAAATGTCAACTCTAGCAAAACAGAAAATATATATTTTACCTTAAGTCATTGCCATCATATTGATGACTGTAATTCAGTTAAGTTATTAGGGATTTATCTGGACAGTAAGCTTTCATGGGATGCTCATACCAACCATTTGTGTACAAAGTTGTCAAGAGTTACCTACTTATTGAGAAAACTGAGCTTATGTGTCAGTACAGATATGCTGATTACTTCATACTATGCCTTCTTCCACTCACTGATTTCATATGGTATACTATTATGGGGTAACAGTAGTGGAGTTCATAGAGTCTTGATATTGCAAAAAAAGGTTTTAAGGTTAATGAAAAATATAGGACGCAGAGAAACTTGTCGACCAATTTTTATAGAGCTAAAAATAATGACAGTGATCTCTTTATATATATAGTATTCTAGTAAATGTCAAAGAAAATTTAGATAAGTATGAAATCAGACAGGACATTCATGATCACAATACTAGGTCTAAATGTACATTAAATTTGTTACCTGTCAGATTGGAAAGGTTTAAAAAAAGTAACTGTTACATGAAAATTAAAATGTTTAATAAATTGCCAATAAGTGCCAGGACAGCAAGTGAGAATAGGTTTAAAACAGTTTTAAAAAACTGGCTTAAAATTAATCCATTTTACTCTGTTGCTGAATTTTTATCCTGTGATACCCAATCTCTCGTTTTTTAGCTAATCAAATTAATGTTACACTTATTTATTATCTTTGTTGTCAAGACCTATATGTTACTGTTATATTTATGAATGTCAGTGTTATTTATTGTTAATATTAATTTATTGTTTACTTGTTAATTGTACATTGAAGCTTTACATTTGTGATTAATGATATAGCTCTAATGATCTTGACCATGTCTATTGTACCTTTGTGTATTTATTGACAATAAAACTCTTGAATCTTGAATCTTGTTCGCCACCATCTTCAATCAACAACTGTCATACGGTTACAATCAGATGTTTTGATTTGTATTGTTTACATTTGATTCTCCATAAGCGTAATGTTAAATTTTTAGATTTTAAACTTAATATTACAAGAAAAAAAGAATTTTCCTGGACATTAGACCTATGTAGAGCTTATTTTCTACTCAGAAATTAGTTATTTCCAAAATTTAAAGAAAATCCTAAGTGCCGTTTTCGAGATCCGTGTGCAAATATATATATATATATATATATATATATACATATATATATAAACCTTGCTCGTACTATAGTATTGGATTGTAAAAAGTTTTAAATCTTTTAAATTATATCTTTTACCATTAGAATCAGCTTAAAAACTACACAGTTTAGTTCCTTAAAGTTTTTCTCTTATAAAGGGTACAGAAAAATTAATATTTCACTTATCAATCAATATTTTTGGATGAAACTTTATATTTAGCCTCAGGTAGTTGAGATCTATCCATTTATGCATAAAATCATTGTTTATGTGTTTATCATGGCAGCCAACCTGCATACTCTTTTCCCATGTTAATCATATAGAGAATAGAAAACCCCCTTTATTTATGAACAGATGTTTATGAAACTTGTCATATATGATCAAAATAAAAATTGCTTATGCTATAAATGCCTAATTTTAATGTTCCTCACTGCAGAAAACCTGCATACTCT